>JAULKM010103137.1:0-25342 GCA_032355605.1 Rubia tinctorum | reverse complement strand
TAATTCGTTTCAAGGGCAGTGAACGTTGTTCGCGACTCCACCTTTATGTGATTGCATGCTTGAGGAAACTTTATTTTTGAAATTTAATTAAATTGATTTATTTCCAACATAATATGCTACATCTTGTAGCTAATTCTCGGCAGTCTATAACTGGTTGATTCATGCAAATTGATTTATCATTGCGCCTATGATCATAATTGTTTTAGTTAATGTGGATTTACTTGTTGCCAGAATTCATTCTCATATTGATATTTGTGTTTATTTGCATTTTTAGTTTAGTTTAATTGTTTTATTAGTTAATAGATTATATTCTCATCAAGTTAAGGTGTGATAGTTAACCAACTATTGAATCTTTAGAAGTGAGAATTTGTTTACACTGTTCTCTGTGGGATTGAACTTTCTTACTCTATACTTGAATTTAAATCTGATAAGTTAGCAGGTTTATTTGGTAGAAAAACAACCTATCAAATTGGCGTCGTTGAATAACTCGAAGTTCATTTGAATCGAGAGGAAGTTGTCATAGATTTCTTATTCCGTGTTTTAAATGGGTGAATTTTTTATAAAATAAATTGAAACTAAAAACAGAGGGTGGAATATTTTTTTCATTTTGAAATCTAGATCTAGGGTTTGAAAATCGGAAATTTGGGACTGTTTTGTAATTTTCAAAAGTTTGGGGGCTGATTTGCAATTTTCAAAATTTGGGGAACTGTACCCGGATTCTAATTTTTTGTGGAATAAGAAAGAAGAAAAAAAGGAAATACGATTTGAAAAAGGAAAAGGAAACAAAATCCTCATTGGATTAGGAAAAGGAAATAAAAACATTTCAGATTGGGAAATTGATCTGAATTTTTTGGCTTGGAGAACAAGTAAGTGTATAAAATTCTATTCCACAAAGAATTTAAGTTTGAGTAGCTAATCCTATTTGTTATTTTTTGTCTTAAGAATATGGAATTAAAATTTGTAGAGCCCAATTTTGATTTTATAGATTTTTAAAATTCAAATTAAATTCTGTTGTACTCGTCTCCTATTTTGCTTTGAAACTGCTGTGAATTGCTCGACTTGTCTTATTTTAGCCTTCGCCTTGTGAGTTGTGAGTGTTATACACTTCGTGAGTGACCTTAATAAACAAAGAAGAATGGGAGGGGGACATTTTTCTACTAATTGTTGTTTTTTCTTAGCAGTTCTAAGCGGCGATGGCAGACGATAATTCATTCGTCTCGCCTTTTGTTGGCAATCCCAACAATCTACCATTGAGGAACACCTCCAATGGTAGACATGGTGAACAACCACGTGATGAGCCTTCAGATAGTTGGGAGCAGCATCGGTTCAAGCTTAACAAACCTAGTCATCAAAATTGGTTTGCTATTGAAATAAATGCGCTCATGAGTGCAGTGCAAAGATTTTCGAGAAAAGTAGATAGCATGGCCAATCGGACACCACCATCATTGACCAAGAGGGACAATCCCCAAGGATTTGTCCACAATTTCCATGGTTATGGTAGTTCATAGTAAGATTCTGATAATGCCTTAGATAGACGATCACACAAGGGGTCTTTGAGAAGGCATCACCACAAAAAACATCATTCACGAAGGAGAATGTGGTCCAGTTTAGATTCCAGTGAGAGCTCAGATTAGCTCGAGACATCAAGGGATTAAAATACGACATCTCTCAATTTCATGGTCAACATAAAAGCGATAAAGTATCTCAACAATCACCGTGAGAAAGAAAAGGTTAAGGTGGCACAGTATTCCTTCACTCATTATGCGATTAAATGGTGGAAGAATTTAAGAGAACGAGACAGATTGCCAGGAAGAAACCTATCTTCACCTGGGAGAAATTGAAGTCCGAGCTTCACCAATATCACGTTCCACCTACACATTTGATGGAACAACATTCTTATCTGTCCATTATGAAGCAAGAAAATCTATCAGTTAATTAATGATGGAAAGATCTCGAGTTGACTATGAGAAGGGTAGGGATGAAAGAAGATAATGCATTCATCAAGAATTGATTCATAGAAGGCTTTCGGGAAAATCTTCAAACTTCGGTTAAGCTTTAACATCATGTATTGATGAGAAATTTATTGGTGAAAGAAAGGTTTGCTTAGAGACAATATGTTGGATTTCCCAGTTAAAAAATAGTGTTTGACGCGAGAAACCCTAGCTACAGCCGTAACAGAGGGACAACTATGGGTGGCCATGGTTCGATGTAATCATTTTCAAATCCAACTTATAGTCTCAATGAATGGAAGATGGCACCATCTACATAATAGTCTTCAAAAAATCCAAGTCCCCTGCTTCTTCATCAAATTCAATTTCCGTTAATACTTGTAAATAAAGAGGACACGTTCGTAGTAATTGCCCTTATGCTTGAGTATTAACAATAATTGAGGAGGGAGATGAAGAAGATGAATATGTCATGTGCATGCATTGTATGAAAGTGGGGAAGAATGGGTAGATGAAGAGACCATCATAAATGATCATGGTGAACAAGGTCCAAAAACACAAGGTAACTTCGTGTCATTAAGACTTCTCAATTCTCAAATGGCCAAATCTGAGGTACAACGGATTAATATTTTCCATACTTGTTGTCTTGTGAAATATAAGAATTGTTTGCTGATTATTGATGGTGGTTCTGGTGCTAATATTTTTTCCAATCTTCTTGCTAAATCATTGTATTTACCTGTTACTGCTCATCCATCACTATATAAACTCATTTGGTTAAATGGTAGTGGCAGGATTTGGGTTTATAAATAATGCATGATTAATTTAAGATCGGAAAATATCATGATTCTATCCTATGTGATGTTATACATGGAAGCTAGTCATATTAGTTAGGGAGACCTTGTCAATTTAACCGTAAATATATCCATGATGGTTACACCAAAAACACATATGTAATTAAGAATAAAACCATGTATAATTTGAATTTATTATCTCCGGTAGAAGTCCTTGAGGTTCAAAGAACATGGAAATCGACAAAGGGAAGTTTGCGACTGATCCTCAAATGGCCAAACTAAACCCTAACCAGGATTTGAGGGAGATCGGACAAAAGGTGAAAAGGGAGGAAAAACTCCTCATAATTTCAACCAAAAGCCGGGGAGGGCCAATCCAGGTCTATCAGGTAAGTCATTGAATGAGTTTGAAAATCGTGAAAAGTTTTATCTTCACATCTGAGTCCCTTACCATTGATTTACATGATGAGACATGAACTTCCTATTGATTCTGGTAGATCATTTTATGCCTCTATTAGGGATGTGAATCGTACTTTTTCTAATCATTCTTTTGTAATTATATAACATTTTAAAGAAAGATACTTCGCCACGGATGATATTCCTATTCATGTTCTTACACAGTATACTGAGATGTTACCGGAATTTGGAGATGTTTTTCCGGGTGAACTAACCCATAGACCCATTGACTACCACCCATGCGTGGCATAGAACATCACATCGACCTGCTTCCGGGTTCGGTCATTCCGAATCGCTTGGCTTATAAAGCAAACCTTGAGGAGGCAAAAGAACTACAACGACAAGTCGATGATTTACTTCAAAGTGGTTATGTGCATGAATCTTAAAGTCCTTGTGTTGTACCAGTTATTTTAGTTCCTAAGAAAGATAAAAATTGGCGTAGGTGCATTTATTATCGTGCTATTAACAAGATAACCATTATGTATCGCCATCCTATCCCTAGGTTAGATAATATGCTTGGAGATTTTCATTGATCTATGATTTATACAAAGATTGATTTGACTCAGGGTTATCATCAAATTCACTTAAAAGAGAGGGATGAATAGAAAACTGCATTTAAGACTAAGTTCGGGTTGTATGAATGGATTGTTATGCCTTTCGATTTAACTACTGCACCTAGTACTTTTATGAAATTGATGAATCATGTCTTGAGAAAGTTTATTGGTCTATTTGTGGTGGTATGTTGTGATAATATATTGATTTATTCTAAGGTCAGCACCAACGCCAATCAGGTCATGTCCTTTCATGGTTTAGCTAGTTTTTACAGAAGGTATGTGTGTGATTTTTCATCTATTATTGCACATCTAAATGAACTATTTAAAAAGGATGTAAAATTGTGTGGGTGAAAGCCAAGAGAATTCATCTAATGAATTCAAAATATGATTATGTAATGCTTCTGTTAATGGTACTTTTGAGATTCATTGTGCCACTTCTGGAGTTGGCATTGGTGCTGTTTTAATGGAAGATAATCGACCTATAGCTTACTTCAGTGAGAAGTTAAAGGGCAGTACTCTTAATTATCCTGTTTATGACAAAGAATTTTTGCATTTGTGATATGAATCTCCTCGTGAAGGCTCTAGATTGCGGAATATAGGATCTTTATCTACACTGGGGATTTCACCCTACCCAATATAAATGCATGAAATTCAAGCGTCTAACCCACAGGGTACACTCAATTCCGACTTGGTCTCTAAATAGCCCGCAGGTTTAGATCACAAAGGTTCTTCGCTCACTAACTAGCCTGCAGGATTAGCTCACAAAGGATATTGAAACTTAATTAACCCATAGGATTAAGAAACAATGAAAATAATGAGAATTATTCAAAATTCTAAACATATGATTGATAAAAGTATGATATTAAATTCGTTGGATCATCCCCCTCTATTTATAGGATGATTTTCGAACCAATACCCTAATTGCAATTGGAATCTGATTCAACTTATGGAAGCTTTAAGAAGCTAAACCCATATCTAACTAAAATACCTATTTTAATCATGTGTTAAACATGTTTCAGCCATGATTTCTTCAAGAAGAAGTCTTGAATAATTCTACCTTATCTAATCTTACAAAATCTAATTCTAATGAGAATAAAACTGAATATTCTAAACCCTAATTAAAATATTACCAAAACTCTTCTAAGCAAACATGGTCGAGTTTATGGCTTCATTAATAATAAAAAAAATATAAACTAAAATGAGCATACTACCTCATTAAAAACCCAGTGGGAAAAAGAGTATAGTGTTGACCTCCTAAAAATACTAAACTAATAAAATATAATAAATGATATTTTTGACATCGTATCAATTTGTGAGAGCTTTAGAGACTTGGAAACATTATTTATTTCATAAAGAATTTTTCATACATAGTGATCATGAGTCATTGAAATATGAGTCAGATTGAATAAGTGTCATGCTAAATGGTCTGGTTTCATTGAATCTTTTCCTTATGTGTTATGATACAAAAAGGGTAAATAGAATGTTGTTGTTGATGTTTTGAGTCGTAGACATGTATTACTTACACATTTGAAATGCATTATGTTAGGGTTTTCATTCATGCGAGAATTATAGGCTTCTGATCCTGATTTTTTATCTGTTTATGATGCATGCGAAAATGGTGCTTATGAGAATTTTTTTTAGCATGATGGTTTCTTGTTTCTAGATAATAGGTTATGTGTTCCTCCATATTCTATACATGAATTACTTGTTAGACAAGCTCATTTAGGTGGTTCAATGGGATATTTTGGTGTACTTGAAACTTATAATTTATCGCAAGAACACTTTAGTTTTTGGCCAAAAATGTCACAATCGGTTGATAGAATTTGTAGGACTTGCATGGATTGCTTGAAGGCGAAGTCAAAGACTAAACCCCATGGTTTATACACGCCTCTTTCTATTCCTACACATCCTTGGATTGATATCACCATGGATTTTTACTTGTTTTACCACGATCCCAATTAGGTAATGATTATATCTTTGTAGATGTGGATCGAATTTCGAAAATGTCACATTTTATTCCTTGAAGGAAGATAGATGATGCAAAGTATGTTGCAGATTTATTTCTTAAAGAAGTGGTTCGGCTGCATGACATTCCGACGTCCATTGTTTTTTTATCGTAAAGATAAGTTTTTATCCTATTTTCGGAATACCTTGTGGCACAAGTTAAGGACAAAGTTACTATTTTTGACTTCCAGTCATCCTCAAACTGATGGAAAAATGGAGGTCACAAATCGTACTCTTGGCACTCTCCTTCGTGCCTTGGTGCAAAGAATTTTAAGAATTGGGAAGCTTGCATTCCGATGGCAGAGTTTGCTTATGATGTGGTAATCCTATCAAGTAAAACCCTCGTTGTTCACTTGAAGTATTCCCTCCTGTAAAACAGATCCCAGAAGTGATTGCGAGGAAAATACTCCGACGATCAAGTCAGTCTTTTCCTTAGAGAACTCGAATTTCTCAATTTAGTTTTACTTACCTTATTCCGTGATAATCTCCTTGTATTTATATATGTCAACAATCTTAGTTTTGTATTGTTAGCATCTGAGATCGTGGGTTGCATCATGGTTCCTACAATCTCAGTTTGTGGTTAAACCTTCAAACGTGGTTCCGCCTTTATTGGTCAATGGCCGAGTCTTTCAGACAAGGCTCCACCTCTCTTGGATCGTTAGTGATATGGACATTGGGCATCATGGTCGATTATTGGGTTGGGCCTAAAGGCCAGCAGTCTCCAGATTATGGGCTAGGTATACACCATAACCCCCCTAGCCATGAAGATTAGTAAACACGAAGCTATGCCTTTTTATTTTTGTAGTATATATGTGAACTATTGTTTGGTGAACTTCTAAAGCTGTAATAACTTATTCGCCTTTAATATAACCAAGATTGTCTTCGCGAACTGTTACTCGCTTCTTGGTTACTCGTACGACGCTGTTTGCATATTCAGTTTTAAACTTCGCATTTTGAATTTAAATTTTCTACTTATCCGCTATACTTGTAACTAACTTGGCCATTTGAGATTTTGCCTCATTGAACATATATTTCCTCCTCCTTATTCATTGTATTGTGTCTTCCCCTTTATAAATGATTCAATTTTGGTGATTTAAAAATGTCACTATTCAGTGTACTCATGTGTTTGTACATCTTTTCTATTATAGTAGCTTTGTTTTTTAACATCAATGTAGGGATTCTCTGATTGGTTTTCTTCTTCTCTGATTTCCTTCGGCGTGTGCTTTTTGTTTCTTTTTCAATTTTTGCTAGAATGTACCATTTTTGCCTTCTGTAACTTCTGATTGATAGTTTTCATCTGGATCTTAGGAGTTCCCACTGCTTTAATGTATCTCTATAATATTTTTTGAACCTTCAATAAAAGATGTTCATGTGACAATGTCAATTCGAGGAGGATTACGACCATCCCATCGGTTCACCTGCCGTTACTAGTATTATTTCTGATTACTACTTGTAATATCTTAAGGATAATTATTCTTTTTTTATCTTCGTATGAGTTTAGGCCTCTGAGCCTTCTGAAAGTGTTTGCACCCCTTCTTCTGGTTTATCTCCTGCTACTTAGATTATGTTAAGTTTGAACTTGTTTTTCCCTTACCTCAGCATGTTCTAGACTTACTCTCCCATTATCGAGCCGCACTATCTCAGATTCGACCTAAAGTTGTTTCAATTTTTGTTGTTTTCTATCATGTGAACGAAGCGGCTCAAGTTCCTTTTTCCATTGACCTATTATGTAGCCTTTATCAGCTTCGCAAGGTGAAAAACTCTTTGGAAAAATTTACCCTTTACCTAGTCATTCCAATAGTCAAGTTTGTCAGTGGATTTCCCAATAACTGTTGGGTGTGGCGTAAAAAGTTTTTCTTTCTTAAACCTAGTAATGTGAATAACCAATATTTTCTAGTTTGGAACTCTAATGTTCCTAAATCAAAACTTCCTAAGGCTGGGGTTCGCTTTAATGCTGAGTCCGAGGTTGTATTAACACTCAGCGAACATTCGATGTTTCTTCGCAATGCTAATACTGTGAGCGGAGGTGTTTTCTTGTCAATATTTTCTTGTTTTTTATTGTCTTATTTATTATCTTTTACTATTCTCGTTGTCTTGTTGCCTCTTTGTGCTCATCTGACTTTCTCTGTATACTGAACTACACATATGGATTTAACCAAGCGTCCGGTTGAGAGAACTATTTTCTCTGATGATGAAGATAACAGGCCAAAGATATGGCTGTTCAAACCAATGAAAACACTGTAAATGTTGTCTCCCCAGACAAGGTCATTAAAGTTGGGCCCAGCTAGTAATTTTTGAAGCAACCGCTAAGGAAAGCAGAGAGGTCATTACTCAAAATACCCATGACAATTCCTATAGAAGAAAGAAAAAAGAGCGAACATGTGGCTCTTCCAACACTTTGGAGGCTTCTCAAAAAAAGGGGTGCATCAGCCATTCTCACTCTAAACCCCCACCATGAATATGTGACTTAATGGTGGAAGAAACTATTTCTGCTACCCTATCTAATTTTTCACTCCATGAGACGATGGATGTGCTATGTTTTTTAAGGATTTTTATGTGGTTTAATTTTGTGTTTCCTTATTACATTCTAATCACCCTACTTGTTTGCATACTTTTGAAAATCAGGTAAGTGAGAGTCTACAACTCGTCAGCCAATGAGTTGTTGAGTTTACTAAAGGAGATGGTTCACTCTTTGAGAAATGCAAGATGCTGAAGCGAAGTGCACCACTTTGAATGTTTCTGTTGGAGATGCTGTAAAGCCTACACAGTCATCTAAGATGCGTGCTTTGGCTGCTGAGAAGGAAGCTAATATGTTATGTTCTGAGTTGGAAGAGATGCGAACTAATGGTCCCACTTTGCCTGGGAACCCCCAGTTCATTGTTGATCGGCTGGTGAAGAAGAAGTCTTTCTGTGCTTTATTTGAATAGATTTCCACTTTTGCTCACAACGTTGGGTACGTCGAGCCTCTGGCTGAGCTGCGAAGATTGAACCCTACCGTGAAGGCCCATAATTTACTTAAACTGTCCAAGTCTGAGAAGGTATTGGAGCGACAAATAGCCATTCTTATCAAAGGGTTCATCCGTAGCTTTTTATGGAGGTCAC
Organism: Rubia tinctorum; assembly: GCA_032355605.1. NCBI lineage: Eukaryota > Viridiplantae > Streptophyta > Magnoliopsida > Gentianales > Rubiaceae > Rubia > Rubia tinctorum. The sequence continues at coordinate 16,492 of JAULKM010103137.1, read as the reverse complement.
GCCTTGTTGTCCCTCCTCATCGGTTTGCCTTGTTTGCCTTCTGTGACTGGATTAAAAAAGTGTGAGGTTGATTATTTTGTGGATCTTCTCTTCGGTTCCTAGCCTTCTGAGCCTGCTATTAATAATGAAGCTAACGCAAATGCAGAAGCCAATGCAAGCACTGAGGTCTCCGCTAAGGATGCGAACAATGAGGATTTCGCTGCCTTTGTCCAGACTTTGCTTGTTTCCCCTCTAATGTTAGTGGATCTTAGAACCATTGATTTTTATTGTAATTGGTAAGAATATTTTGATGCATGGATGTACTGTTTGTATTATTATGGGTATTAACTTTGAATCGTGTTTATAATTTTGTGAGTTCTCATCATATTTATTCATATGTGGGGTTTTGATATTTTGGTTAATCGTAAGTTTTTGAAACATCTAGACTATTTGAGATTTAATGTTCATTTTTATGATCGTCCTGGGTATATTTCATCTCTTTCATTTTGTCCTATTGAGCTTGGCAAAGCCAGTTAATCCTTGTCTAAGGAATACTTTGAGATTATTTATGCTAATTACTTTTCTAATCTAGAATTTATTCCATTATGCCTTGGATGGTAACTTCCTTCCTCCTCATTATCTCAAACTCCTTCTGCGACATGCTCTTATAGAAAGTTTGTACCTGAGGGCTACAATATTGAATCTTTAGACAAGGATATAGTTCATAGCTTAGTTGATCTTGAATCCGTTGGTGTGTATATGTGTTTGCTCCATATTCCTCCCCGTGCTTATGAATGAGCAACATGTTTGGGTATCAACCTGAAGAATATGTTACTTGGTATCCATTATCTTGAAGTTGGATGGATCAAGACTTTAAAGGATACTTAAGATTTTTTCCGTGAACTGAAAGAGTTTTGTGCTGAACAAAACAACCTTATTCATCGCCAACAGCTGAGCATGGTTAGAATGCTTCGTCAGCAGGAGGACGTTAAGAATTTTGCTTCAATCAAGGCTAGCGAAGCTCAACAAAAGACCATGATCATTGATAAGAAGTGTTGTCTTATTGACAATCTATTGGACCTTTTGAAAAAAAAATCAGAGTGAGTGATAATTTTTCTTCTTCTTCAGCCGGGTGGCAGAGTAGATTTGATGAACAAATTTCCATAAACACTCAGCTTCACAGTGGGTATGAAGAGTTTCATGCTGAGTGTAATCGGATTGACTTATGTGTGCATCAGCTTGAGCAAGTTTGTGTTAATTACAAGGATTAGCTTCAGGCTCTTATCTAATCATCTCGTGGTTCTACTGGTCGTAGGAGACTTAACAATGGGTATCGACGGGCAGAGGATTAATTTGTCTAAAGCTGTTAGGTATCATATTCACCAATTGGAAGACGAAGTGAAGAATTTGATGGCTACTAATAAGAGTTATCAGGATACTATTGATATTGTGAGCGTGTAGCTTGGTTGCGAAGAATTTGGTCCTACAACTGATTTCAAGGCATACTACGCCAAGCATCTTGATCATATGGTTTAACGCGCCATCCCGCCTACTTATACATGTAATGGCATTATGACCATATGTTAGAAGATGAGCGTGAGGCTGAGCGATCCCTTCGCGAGGCTGAGCAGTCTCATCGTGAAGCTCAGTACTCTCATCGCGAAGCTGGGAAACCTTATCACCGTGGTGATTCTTTATCCTCTGGATCATTTTGCGCATTAAAGCATCGATAGATTTCTTTTTCTTTCCACATCCGATGTACCCATTTATTTTTTGGAATTTTAGAAGTAATACCATATACTGACTTGCATTTCGTAATTTAGTTATTTCTCTGTCTACTAACACAAAGTGATGTGCTTTTTGCATTACTTCTTGTTCGTTTGTTTACGCCTCTAAGAGATTTATAACTTTCATGCTTTAGTTTTTTAACCTTCACCATGAGAGGCTTTATAGTTAGTTTTTACTACTGATATTGATGGCATGTTTGCCTATTTTGCAAGATCTATAGTATGCAAAATTAAGGGTTTGTATTGTGTGAACTTGCAAGATTTATTGCTTTCTTTTCTCGTGATTGTGAGCATATTTGCCTTTTTACAAGATCTATAGCTTAATTAATTGAGTTTATGAAGTTCCAAGATCTATCGGTTGGGAACTCAGGAACTTGTATTGTGCAAACTGCATGATCTATTGCTCGTGGCGCTGTCTTTGTAGGCATATCTTTGTTCGTGCAAGATCTATAGCTTCCAAAAGTAAGATTGAAACGATACAAGATCTAGTGCTTGAAAATTCGGAAGGTTGTAAGTTATTGCCTCATGATTGGTGATACTCAATTGTTTGCAATGTGCCTTAGTTGGCTATTATTTAGAAATTGTAAGTAAAGGAGATGAAAAGTATGTTGCCCCCAAAGATGCTTTTTGATATGTATCATGTACGCCTGTGATAATATCGCCTTCAAAACAAAACAAGAACACAAACGTCACCAATGGTCATTTCATGGATCCTATACAATCTGGATACTTCCTATCCTCCACCTTAAATCTAGAAATAAAATTTTCTTAAGTTGATCACATGCTAAGTGTTGGGCACGATGCTACCATCCAATCTCTCTAACCCATAGCAGTTCGATCGGTGCTTTTTCACTATCTTGTATGGTCCTTTCCATTTTGGGCTTAGATTTCCTTTTTTCCTCAGCCAAACTTGCTTCGTTCTTTCAAAACACAAGATCACCGGTTTGGAATTGAATCTCTTTGACCTTCTGGTTGTATGCCTTGGCCATCTTCTCCTTATACTTTGCCTCTATGATCGTTGCTCGTTGTCTCTTTTCTTCAAGTTAATCTAAGCCCAACCTCATCATTTTGGGATTATCATCCTCCTTGTATATTTGTACTCAAAGGCTCGAGTTCCCAATTTCAACCGGTCTTACTACATCGGGACCATAGACTAGACTATATGGCGTTTCTCCTTTTTGTTGTCGAACATTTATTCTATATAACCACAGGGTATTGAGTATTTCGTCCACCCAACCAGTTCGCTTCCCTTCCAATATTTTTTGTATACCCTAAACTATAGTCCTATTCGTGACTTCCAACTGTTAATTGGCTTGAGGGTGAGCTACAGAAGTGAACTTCTATGTAATCCCTAAATTCAAGAACCCTTCAGTTAAGACTCTGCTATTGAATTGTGTTCCATTGTCTATGATGATAGTTTGTGGCACCTCGAAGCAATAAACTATGTTATGCCTGACGAACTTTCTTGTTACCTCTATTATTACTCTTCACAGCGGCTCCCTTCCACCCATTTAGTGAAGTAGCCAATCATGACTATTAAAAATCTTGTATTGTCAGTACCCTTTGGAAAGGTCCAACTAGATCAATTCCACACTTATCGAATGGCCAAGCTCTATATATTCAAATTAAAGCAGCCTTTGGTTTGTGCAATATCAAAGCGTTGATCTGGAAACTTTTACATTTGTGCACAAAGTTGTACGCATCGTTGAACATACTCGCCAATATTATTCTGCTCGAATTATCTTCTTTTCAATCGTTCTAGAACCTTGATGAGTTCCACACAATCCTTCATGCACTTCCCTTAGGACTTTCCCTGCTTATGATGGGTCTATACACTTTATCCATGGAGTCAAGAAACTTTTTTTGTATAAGATTCCTTCTTCGTAGGCATAGCTGTGCTACCGCAACTCCACTTTCTTGGCTTGTATCTTGTCTTCTGACAACTTCCCTTTTGCAAATTATTCTATCAGTGGTGTCATCTAGCTTTCTTCTTCGGTCTATATTGTTGACACAATTGTGGTTATCGTACTTCTGACTGGGATGCTTTCCACCTTAACATCCTTGTGGACGAACGATGAATAAAATCCAGCTATCGCTAGCCTTCCCAAGGAATTTGTTTTTATGTTCTCACTCCTTGTTACATGTTGAACATCGAAGTATTCCAGCTAGGCAATGAGCTGACACATATTTCCTAAATACTTTACCAGCTTCTCTTCTTGCACTTCATAGTCTCCTCGCACTTGTTGGACCACTATCTGTGAATAACTAAAGGCCTTGATACTTTTTACCTTCATTTTGATTGTAATATCTGAGACACGTATTAAATCCTTATATTAGCTTCATTTTGGGTGGGCGAAGAGTCGAATCGAATAAACTATTTGTGCTCTCCTCCCTCAGGATCGACTAGAAGCAGTCCTACTCCACATCATTCTTTTCTTGATGCTCCATCAACGAATAGATTCCATACCATATCACCTCACTTGAATTTTCCCTTATCGATCCCCCAATTTTTTTTGCGCCTTCATCTCATGCGCATCTGCCCTTGTCATCTCTGCAATGAAATCTGCCAAGGCCTGTGCTTTGATTACAATTCATGGCTGAAACTGGATCTCATATTGTCCCAATTCGAGAGCCCATTTGGTTATTCTTCTAGATGATTAAGGCTTCCTTAGGATATTTTTAATTGAAAAATCAGTATATTCGACGATCTCATGACCGTGAAAATATGTTAGCATCCTTCTGGTTAAATATACCCAAGCTAAAGTCAGCTTTTCAACTGGCAAGTATGCCCTTGCAGTTTGTAGTATTCTACTAATGTAGTATAGTGATACTTGTTTAACACCTTCTTTACACACTAAAACTAAGCTTACTGTATTTGTTGAAACTTCCAACTACATATATAGTGATAACTTTAGCGTCGATAATGCTTGAAGTTGTCCTTCAAAGACTCGTGCGCTCTTTGACTTTTGCTAGTCCAACTAAAAATTTTGGCCTTCTTCAAGATTTCAAAGAGTGGGAAGTGTTTATCAGTTGCTTTTGAAACAAACTGACTAAGAGATGCTAGGGATCCCATTAATATTTGTACTTCTTTAACTGTTCGTGGTTGAAGAAGGTTAGCTATGACTTGTATCTTTTCTGGATTAGCTTCAATCCCCTTAGAGGACACTTTGTATCCTAAGAACTTGCTGGTGCCTACTTCAATCATGCATTTCTTGGGATTAAGCTTCATGCCAATTGTCCTTAATGTAACCAATGTTTCCTTCAAATCTTGTGCGAAGTTGCATACCCTTTTGCTTTTAATCACCATGTCATTGACATATGCCTCCATATTTTACCATATTTGATAGCGAAATGCATTGTCGACTACTCTTTGATATGTTTCTCCCTCATTCTTTAAGCCAAGTGGCATCTTTACATAGAAAAATATTTCGAAGCTTGTTACGAAGGCCTTTTTTCTGCGTCTTCTGGGTTCATCAATATCTCGTGATATCCCTTGTACATATCGAAGAAGGCTAGAACATTGTATCATGGAATTTCTTCGAGTGACTGATCAATTAAGCTAAGTATAGGAGTCCTTTGGGCATGCCTTATTTAGATCAGTGACGTCTATGCAGATTCGCCAACCTGCGTTTGCCTTCTTCACCATTACTGGATTTTCTAACCATTTTGGATAGATCACTTATTTCAAAATTCTCGCCTAGAATAATGTTGTCACTTTCTCATTGATGGCCTTCTGTCTGCCACTAGTAAAACTTCGCTGCTTTTGCTTTATTGGTTTGACGGAGTCACTGATATTTGGGGAATGGGTAGCAATTGTTGGATCAACTCCTTTCATGTTTAGTATGCTTCGTGAAAATGTATCTTTATGACTTCGTAGGATTTGTATAACTTTCTCTTTCTCAGAGTTTGGAAGATGTTTTCCAATTTTGACACATTTAGAGGTGTCTTCGTCATCCAGAATGACTACTTCGGTTTCTTCTCCCAAATCTACACGAGGATCTGATTGTTTGAGCAAGTTGGTATCCGATATGGTGTTAACCATATATTTTGCTCCACATTCTTCCTGCTTTCATTGCAATAACCATACATTGTCTGGCTGTTTGTTGGTTCCCTCTTATCGTTGATATTCCTGCTGGAGTCGGCAACTTCATTACCAAATGGTATGGAGATCATATTGCCTTCGTTGTATTCATCCAAGGTCTACCGATGATATCATTAAATAGACTCGGTGTGTTCATCACACAAAAACACACGTGATAGTTCAATTTTTATCATTTTTGCCCATTGTAACGGGCAGTTGTATATTGACCAAGGGTGTTTATATTCCTCTGTGAATCCTACAAGAGAGGATGTGAACTTCTTTAAGTCAGTTCAATTGAATCCCAACTTATCGAAGCAATCCACAAATAAAATTTTGACGCCGTTGCCGTCATCCATGAACACCCTATGAATCGTTGCATTTCCAATCTAAGTGATGATGACCATTGGGTCATTATGAGGTAAATAATTGGGAACTGCATCCTCTTTGCTAAATGTGATTGTTTCATCCTTGCGAAGTCTTTTGTCAGCAAGCTCTTGTGGTGGTAGATACCTGGCTTTAGATTTCCAGGCATTATTTGATAAAGACTCTGTTGTTCCGTGTATTGATAGAATTAATCATTCTGGAGCATCACTCACGATTTCTTCTTCGTAATCTACCGTTTGTGTCATCTTCTGGCTCTTGCCCTGTGTGTTGGGTAGAACTTGGTTAGCTATAGAGCTTCCCACTTTATTGGCTTCATTGTATTGATTTCCCCCTCCTTCTCTCTTATACTGGCTCAAAAGACCATTCCTCATATTATCTTCTATTTGTCTTCTCAAATCCTTCAATACTCAATGTCATGGCCATGGTCCTTGTGAAATGCACAATAATATTCTATAGATGTTTTATATGAGGTGTCATCATTGGTGCAGGTTTGCGGAATAACTCTCTGTTTGCCTGTCATATTTCTTTTCGCGATTTTCTCAGAGGTGTCTCTTCGAAAATGTCATCTGCATTCCTGATTCTCTTCCTTTAAAATGGGTATCTCCCTTCCCTTTCTTTACGAAGCTTCATTGTGCGTCCGCCATCATTCTTTTCTCGCCTCGCTCCCGCTCTATCTTGTCGTTATTCACCTCTTCAGTTTGCACATATTGTTCGATCATCTTTTGTAAGTCTCTTGGTTTTTGGGCATTTTTTAGTAAGTTCCTTATAAAATTCTCCTAGTCTCATGCCCGTGTAAAATCCACCCAACAAGGACTGGAATGACAAGTCTCGCACCTGCAAACTTTCAGTGACGAACCTATTATGATATTTCGCGAGGTTTTCATCACTTCGTTGGGTTATTTTTTTAGGTCCGCTATTGTTTTTGTTAACTTCTGCTTCTGGTAGAAGTGCCCCAAAAACAAATCCAAAATTTTTGCCCAAGATACACAATGCTCTCGGTAAGTTTTCATACCATGTGATTGTTGTCCCCGATAAGAAGATAGGGAAAGCTTTTCACACCAACTCTAAAACTGCTTCGCGAAATCTCATGTCACTAGTATCGGAATTCAATAATTCCTTAATGTTTGTGGTTCCATCATAGATTTTAACATGCAAAGGTAACTTGAAGTCCTTTGGCATCTTAAAATCACGAAGATGTGGCACTAACAGTGACTTATATGCATCATTGTCTTCCAAGATCACCCTTAACTAATCCTCATGCTTAAGGCTCTCCTGCATGTGACTTTGTTTTTTTGCTTGTCTTCATGGATTTTGGCTTTAGAAAGGTTAAAAATTGATTGTACAGATTTTCCCTGTTTGCCCCCAAGAATGCTGCGAATGTTCATCCTTCTTTTTCTTGGTTTACGTTAGGAGATTATGCTTTCCCCTCATCATCCTCTGTATCTTTCTTATTATGTTCCTTTTATTTACTAGGGACGAACGCCTTATCTTGGCTATGATTCATGCTTTTGTTGAGTCCCGCTGTTTGTTCTTGTGTCTTGTGATTATGGCTTTTCTCACTTCTAGTAATATGGGAACCCTAAAGAGAGCTCAAAAGAGAAGGAGGTGGCGACTGTGAGAGCTCAAGTGTAGGTTGATCCAAATGTGAGGGACACAGATCACATGGAAACTGTGATGACGCCACAACAGGAGGAGAAGACATGACCAACATTAGTGATTCTAGAAGCTGGCGAAAAAGTCTATGCAACTGTTGGCTAAATGAAAGAAGAAATTTTCAAATTAGAGGGTGAGAGGCTATCCCGAGAAGATGAAGTGTAAGAAAAAGAATGCTCATCAAACTAAACATGGCGAGAAATATAGATGCGCCCAGAAGAAGGATCAATGCATTAGAACCCTTTGTGATGAGCGTTGTAACCAATGAAAACACATGGGATGGAACAGGGCACAAACTTATCAGCTCCAATGTCACGCAAACATGGATACACACGGCAACCATATGGATGAAAAAAGGAATAATCAGGAACAGTGTCGTAAACTATCTCGAACGGAGATTTAACACCAAGAACCGAACTAGGCAGGCGTTTTACAATATAGACTGCCGAGGAGAAATCATTCACCCTGTGAACCCCAGATTCTAATGAATTCAATACATAGGTAATCGTTAAATTAATCTCGAACAATCATGTTTTATTTCCTTTCTTCAATACAACTCATTGTAATTTTTAAATTTAAACGATACAAAATTATAAAATAATATGAAATGTTAAAATTCTTATATTATTCGTCTTTACTAAATTAGATAAATATTTTTATTTAGGAAATAAATAAGGGAAAATCAAGGGAAATAGATACCGAGTTATAATATTCGAAGATAAAGAAAAACAAGAAGTAAAATTTGCTAATTAAAAGCAAAATATTTAATCAAGTAAGAAATAGTAATTAACATTTATGATTAAAGAAGATTAGTTGTACATTAAATTATATATAGAGTTCTATAGTTAATTTAACTTTATCGAAAGACATATAAAATCTCATAATTTTGTAATTTCAATTGAAATCAATACATTAATAATTATGTGCAGATTACAAATCATGAAAAAAAGAAATAAGAGAAAGGAAAATAATTTTATAAACTAATAATTTAATGAAACGAAATAAAAGAGGAAAACAAAAGAGGAAAACAAAAGTTTTAAAAAAAACAAAACAAAGAAAATAAGCCAAGGGGAGACGAGTCCACCTTAACTGCAAAGGGGAGGAGGCTTTTAAGCCTTGTACTAATGAATTACATAAGAGACACATATACCCCTACGTGTCCTCTTTTCCCCAAGAGAAATTAGATGCATCAGCATCTCAAGAACATTCTCGGTGGCCGTTTTAGCCTGATTAAAAAATGGCCGAGCCACATTATAAATAGGGGAGAAACTCTGATCCTTCACGCTAAATCTCCTCAATTATCGTATGAAGAAATGCTGTCTCAAAAATTTATTTCATTTTCCGTAGAAGAAAACGTCTTCCACCATATCAGTTATTATGGCATGGCCTTTTAATGTGGTTGATGAGAAGATTACGAGAGTTGAAGTTGCAATGATTTTAAACGGGTCTGACTTTGGTTAACGTGAGTGTTTTCATCGCTATGAATTAAAGGTTATTATTATATGTTATTTTATGCATGTTAAATTTAAAAGTGTTAGTTTAGAATTTTGCATGTTATATGAAATGTTTAATAATATCAGGTTCTATTCATGTCTATTTTTTGGTTTCATACTAATTAAAAACGGTGTGTATTTTATCACACTATGCTTAATTATTGTGATACCAAGTAAATTAATTGCTCTGATATTTTATGTGGATGGCCGTTGTACTCTATCTTGTCATGTCAAAATTGGAATACATGCTACTTGATTACTTGTCTGTATATAAAGGGGTCCCCGGTGTTAATTGTAGTTCAGTCGAAATCGGCAGGGAATGGTATAGATCGGACCGTACGACTAGAACGACTACCCGCGGAGTTTCTGGTATGCTAGCATAACTAGCTGGTTAATGATATGAGCTCGTAATTGAAAACCGATTGGGCGTGGTTGACGAGAATGGATTCGAGCACACTATTGAAAGGGTTATACCTTATATGTTAGTCAGAGTTGCCATGTAGGCACGTGGTTGCAACTTGGAATTAACCACCCATATCCTTTTATTCTGTGTAGAATTTATATGGCTATTTATTTTATGTGATCACTAAAACTCCACTTGGTAAATACTAGCAATGGAACCTCACAAAGCAAGGAGTTTACCCTAATTTAATCAACCCTAACAGGTGTAGCTGACAGATAGAATGAGAGCTCCTATGCGAAGACTTTACTTTATTTGGGGATAGGATTCTGAATGATCTTTTGAATTACAAACCAATTTAGAAATTTAATTGTTAAACCATGTAAAACACTTGTTATAAGACTTTCATTGTAATATTAAGTTATGTTTTGAATTCAAAAACTGCTTCCGCATAATTTGTATTGCTCGTTACTGCATGTAAGTAATCCGATCAGTTGGATTCATAGTAACATGCTAAGGTCCGACCTTGCACTTGCGTTGAGCAAGTTGGTTGGATTTTGGGGTGTTACACACCCAATAGTTCTTGGTAATGGACCAGTGATATAACATGGCCAACCCCGTCTCAGTGATATGACGGTGCTTATGCTCAACTCGATTATGAGTAGGTGTATAAGGGGTTGACAGCTGATGATGAATGACACAAGAGATAAAATGATCACGGAGACGATGATTAGTAAACTCCGTTCCTCCATTAGATTGATTTTTATACTTTTAGTGGAAATTAGGTCTCCACAAACTTCTGAAATATCATAAAAAACATCAAAGAAATCGGACTTGTGGCGCACTGGATAGAACCAAGTAAAACGGGAAAAGTCATCAATGAAGATAACATAATGAGAAAAAGCATTCACTCTTGAAACTGGTGCATGTCTCAATAAGTCACAGTGAACTTTAACCTACAACGAAACCGAACGGCAATCACTAGTGGAAAAGGGCAAACAATGGATTTTAACCATCAAACACGAGGAGCAACTGAATGAGGCGGGTAAAATAGAGGTAAAAGAAATATGTTGCTTATTTAACCATTGAAGAGTGTCATAAGACACGTGACCGAGCTGAGAGTGCCACTGCTCAAATGAAGCACGATTTTTTCCGGAACGAAGTACAGTAAAGAAACTAGAGTCACCACTCTCAAGATTATAAAGGTCATCTATATGACGGCCAGTACAAATGACTTTTTCGTTGTGCTTATGCCGAATAATAAACATATCAGCATCAAATAGGATAGTTACAGGTAAATTTCGAGTGAGTTTACTTACGTAAACTAAACTCGTTGCAATTTAAGGAACCACGAGCACATCACGTAACAAGATACTCGACATATCATATTAACCAATATGAGAAATTGATAATGAAACACCATTGCCCACAAAAAATAATATTAGAACCACGGTAAGGAAGTACCTTGTCAAGATGAAAAGTTTAAAAAGTCATACGAGTGCTAGCACCGGAATCCATACACCAAGGGGTTGCAATTCGTCCATCTTTCCTCGGTTGAACTGTGGACGCCTTGGAAATGGTAAAATAAAATTTCCCAGATGATAAAATATAACACTAATGACGACAAGTAGCACCAAAATAAATATAGTGCTGAATACTGGGCAGTGCGTGAAAATTCCCTGGGAATAGCCGCTGACGGCTGAACAACCTAAAAGGAGGCCCAGATATGTAAGAGACGCCGATGACAGGGATGATGAAGTTTCCTGGGAATTGAGGGAGTCGACGACCACCGGAGATGACCTGCCGCGGCCTGGAGTCGGAGAAACAAAGGGACACCCCAAAGGAGGCTGCCGGAGAGAGGAGCAGAGGCTGCCGGGAAGAGGAACAGACGTGTCAGAGGTGATTTCCGTAAAGAAGATAAACAGGCAACATATATAAAGAAAAAAGATTCAGGACACTATTCCTGCTTTAATACCATGACAGAGGTAAGGGTACAAGGAAGTAGAGTACAATAAAAAAAGAATCATAAGAATATCGAATAGAGCATTTCTAAAATACATAATAACACTACAATGAACACATAAGATATATAACAAGAAGCAAATGCACTCAAGGTGCAGGTATTTGTTTTTAAGCTTCCTACACGCCAATCAAGTTTGATAAATGGTTGCCGTCGAATTGCTGCTCTCAAACCTTTTATGGAAAAAAAAATGAACCAGGAGTTGTATATAGAGAAAAATACTTTTATAACTCTACCTACTTGACATAAATGCCAATATAATTTTTTTATAACTGAAAGTGCAGATATAACCCTACATAGTTGATGTAAATGTCAATATAACCCTATAAGTGGTCCGGCGGTGGTTCGGCGGTGGCCGACGGTGGTCCATGAAAATTCGGCAAAAATTTGGCGACCGACGGTGGTCTGACGGCGGTCCAGTGGTGGTTCGGCGGAAATGGGGTCCGAAAGTTATATTGACACTTACATCAACTAGGTAGGGTTATATCTGCACTAAAAATTATCTGAGAGTTATATTGGCACTTATGTCAATTAGGTAGGGTTATAAAATCACTTTTCTCAAATTCCTATTATAGGAAAGGTGTTGTTCTTGTTCTTTGATCCCCAATCCATAACAAGATAGACAAAATTGCAAGGTTATGAAATGTAATATTTTTGGTCATTCAATCCTAGCTAGTAGCGCGAGCTATTCATAAGACCATGTGCAGTGGTAAAACCACTCCCAAACTACTCTTGTGGTTTCAGTTCATTAAATAATCAATCTCTCTTATCCAACTCAGCAATTCAAACCACAACTAAAACACTCTATTTTTCCCACAATGGTGGAAACCACTCCCAAACCACTCCATGGACCCCACTTGATTCTCTCTATCCTACTGATTAATTATACCTTCAATAATTAATTTAAATAAATATAACTAACAAAATAAATTTAAATGTGAAATTTAATAATACACATATAATTATTGAATTGGATTGTGTTATTTGAAATCTCATTTTTGAAATGAATTTCAATTTTCAAAATTTCTTTTATGAAATATAATTAAACAAAAGAAAAACATATTTTTTAAAGATTTTAATTTTAATTTTTAAAAAGATAAAAAATTCATTTAGATTGTAAAAAATAAATATCAGTATTTTTGTAAATTTTTCCATTTTTTTGGATTTTTAAAAATATTTTTAAATTTAATTTGAAAACTTTTTTAAAATTTTGGTAGGGTGCCACGTGGCACCCTGGAGTCAACAACACAAAAGGGACGTAGCCTCTCTCCATGTGAAGCTGACAATCTCAGCTTTTCTGCCAAAATGCAGAAATGGGGCGGTTCTCATTTGAGAATCCGGACCCCCGGTTGGAATTGATTCCAACCACTTTCAAACCTCCATTGTGGGGAAAATTGTCCCTATTCGGTCCCAATTTTTAATTCAATCCACTCTCAAACCCCCATTGCACATGCTCTAATGCTGGTTAAATAATTACAAAAGCTCCATCCATGCAAAATGGTAGCTTCAAGAACTTATAAGCCTATAAGTTTGAGAATACGGCTGTAGACTGTGGGCAGGGGCGGAATCCATGGTAAATGGCGAAGGGATGTCGGACACTATTACAAACTAAGGTTATTGTACTCCTAAGGTTATTGTACTCCTTTACAAACTAAGGTTATTGTACTCTTTTATTGTACAAACTAAGGTTATTGTACTCAGTTAATCTACAAACTTGAATAAGTAATCCAAACTCTTGCCGACTTCTTCATTTTGAAGGCGATCAATCAAACCATTCAATGTCGCATCCCTAAGCTTCATTTTTGACCTTGTTGTAGGTCCAACCATGTCACTTAGAGGATCCCGAACAAAACCCTTGAATGTTTGATCAAGACGTGGAATGTCTTCATTTATGGTGGTAGTCATCGTAGGATCTCCAACAATATGCATAGTAGGAGCCAATAAAATCACAAAAAATTATTAACAGCGTGAGTGCGTGTACTGGACGAAGAATTTTTTTTTGCAGTTCTTAAGGATTCCGGGAACCTGGAACTTAGGAGTACAAATTATTGCTGGAGCAGGCCTGAAAAGCGACTATGGAAGAGCTTTTATTTTCCCGATGATACTCGTGCGGACGGATGGGAACCTATTATAATACATTAACAGTTCTAAAGTAAGCCCTATATTGACATCCTGGAAATCAGACCTCGATCCGTCTCCTGGAAACTACTCCATTGTAATTGATCTGAAGGGAGCACCTCAATTCGTTTTCTTGGAGGGACAAGGTAGGCATTGGAGAAACCGGTAGTGGGATGGCACGATTTTCATAGGGGTGCCCTGGATGAAGGTTGGTAATGGATTTGGGTTCAAGCAACGTGACGGGGAGCTGGGGGAAGGAAAGAAATATTTTGAGTATGAAATCTCTAACAGTTATCAGTTAATGTACTTTTGTATTTTACCAAATGGAACTGAGGAGCAAAGAAGTTGGAATGCTGGTTATAGTATATACTGCACACTTACTATTTGGTAGTCAATATTATCAAACTTTTATCAAATATTGGAATAGATATATAAAAAATAATATTATTGTACGTGATATTGTTAGATTCGTCGTAATAAGTAGTTTATAAATATCAACTTTTTATTTGCGGTTATTATGCGTAGTTAAAGATGTTAACGGTTAAACATATTTTTTAGAGACTATAAAAAATATTTTGTACAGTTTATGATGGGATGGTGGGAGTCTAAAATATTGCTGTGGCAGGTGGAGTTGTTGACTTGTTTGTGCAGTCCTGTCCTCTAACCTCTCTCTTCTGCAAATCTACCAACAACGGCTCCCTGTAACAGCTATTTCTACTATACCATCTCTGAACAATACATGCCTAACTCTCTCCCACAATGTCGTCCTGACAGAAACCACCCCCTCCACCGCCGCCATGGCGGCGCCTCCGCCTAAATCTTTCTCCCAAGCTCTTCAATCAAAAACTCCACCGATTGCCAGTAGCTTAACATCTATGCTAAACCTTACACCTACCACACAGTATAAAGGTGCACTTTCAGTTCTATACTAGCCGAATCAAATCCAAGTTCTAGCAAGTCATTACTCCAACGCCCTAATAGGCAATTTCCCAAAAGGCCGACCAACGATGGAAAGAATCGAGGCAAATTTGAAGACAATCGGGTTTTTCGAAAACTATAAAATTGGGGCAATCGACCATATAAATATATTGATCTGATTTCAAGAGAAGGAGGATTACCAAAGATGCTGGATTAAGGCAGTGTGGTCATTCAACGGAATTTCGATGAGGGTGCTCAAATAGACTTCCGATTTCAAACCTCATATGGAGTCATCCATCGTCTCAGTATGAATCACACTACGAAATGTTCCAATTTACTATTACAACATCCCGTCTATTGAGGCTATCGGGAATCAAGTGGGAGTCTACATTAAAATGGATTTGGCCACAGAAAGGCTGACTAGACCCTCTGCTATGAAAATTTGCGTTCAGGTGGACTTCCAGAGCTAGCTGCCTCAATTTATCAGGTTAGGTTCAATTTTGGGTAATGATAAATATGCTATAGAGTATGAGAATCTACCTGTTTACTGTGGCCATTGCAAGAAAATAGGACATGAATTGTCTAACTGCAGAATGGCAAATCCTGAATTGGCAAAAAAGTTCTATGCTAGAATTAGGATTCCCTATAAGGATAAGAAAGAGGAGGGAATTTGGAAACAGGTCACATAACCCCCTAAGCATTCCTCTGGAATTACTGTCTCACAGAACGAAAAAGAGTATGATAACCAGATGCTAGCAAGACCTGACATAAATGAAGGAAATCACCCTAAAAAAGATATGTCTAGCACCCAGGGATCTCCAGTTTCACATACTAGCAGCTCTCTTTGCCTCATAAAGGAAAAAGGAATCAACACCCAAAGGAATGAATCTGAGTTGAGAATTGCAGACAGTGCAATAGTTGAAAAGCTTGTGGATACTCCTAAGGGAACGGACAAACACCAGGAAGCATTATACCAGCACAGTCTAACAACTCATCAAGTGCTTTAACGCAAAGGATGACGTATCAGGTATATTTCTACTCTCTAATTCTAAGGATCAAGATTCTAACATTCTGCAAATTTCCTCCCACGGGCCTAGTCCTCAAGAAGGAAACATGTTCTCAATTATGCTAGAAGGAGACAAGACAGATGAGGAATTGTCTGACATGGCTGATCAAGTTCTAGAGAGGTTCAGCTATATGAGGTATGTGAATTACCTATGAAAGGGAGTGGAAAACAGTGATTCTACAAAAGGAAATTCTAAAACAACAGGATCTAGGAAGAGAACCTTATTCAATAGGTTAAATAGGATGAATATGAGATCTTCATCAAAGAGTATAAAACAGTTTTTAAATGAATAATACAAAGCTAAGCATTAGGGGTCTTGTCTGGAAAATTAAAGGTCCAGAGACATCTTTAGATAGACTTAAAAGACCAATCAACATACATAAAATCAAATTTATGTGCATTTTAGAACCTAAACATTGTCAGGAACAGATATGCAGCTACAAAATTAGATTAAAATTTGATAAATGTCATAGCTCAGCTGCTAATAACATTTGGTTGTTTTGGATGGATAACATCAACATTAACTTAACAGTTGAAAAGGAACAGTACACCAGTGCTAACCTTAGCAGTAGTCTTTTTGCTGAACAAATGAA
>JAULKM010103130.1:0-42689 GCA_032355605.1 Rubia tinctorum | reverse complement strand
TATATATATCACATTACTAACCGTCTACTCCCTTCTCTTATTCTTATAATTGTTAGGTACGAGAATAACCACAAGCTGAGTGATGCCGATTGTGATGTTGCAATGGCAGTTTTGTGTTTTCACCCTCGAGCGAAGGAGAAGGTTGGATCCGGGGTTCTTGAAATTAAGGTAACTCAAAACGCGTGGAGTTACTAAGTTACTGCTATAAAAGGATAAGTAGGACTTGTACACCAGTATTGTTGCATCTTTATCTTGCACGAGTCCTGTTTTGCCTGAAATGAATTAACCCATTTATTCTTCTATATCTGATGTAACTGAAAGCCATGTTTAGGATCTGCCTGGACAGATTGACAGTGTTAAGTTTATTTGATTATAAGATTTGTTATTTCCATGGGGTTTTGCAGGTTGGGAACCACCCGGTGCACAAGAATTCCCGCTGCTTTTTGGTGGTCAGAACTGATGGGACCATGGAAGACTTCTCATATCATAAATGCATCCATAATGCCCTACAGTTCGTCGAATCTCGTAGGGCAAAACAATACGAACTTAAATGGCTATCAGAAAGAAACATTCCAAAAGAGCAGAATGGTGATGAGCCGCCTGCTCAACCTTCACAGTAGAATAAAGCTATGGGTAATGTCCGCCATTCTGCGAGTTTTGGCTTCTTTACTCGGGTTTCCAGATGGATTTCAAGGCAGGAGGGAGGACATTTGAAGGAAGCAGCAGTTCCGGATTAGCATATTCATGGTTTAGGCATAAAATCTATCTTACAAATGTAGGATAGGTGGCGCTATTCGTATGCTTCTTTTTGGTTCTTCCACTATACTTTGTTCGCCTAAATTTTAAGAATGGCCAACGAAGTTTAGTGGAAGTACCAACGAGACGCTCTGAATGGCGCTACATTATTAGTAAGCTCGTGTCATGTTGTTTACATTAGCTCTGAAGTTTCGCGTATTCTGCAGTTCGGTTTCAGAAACTCTGTTTAGCATCAGTACTAAAATCTGTGTTGTTGCAGTACTAGTAGTCGCTGGCGTTGTTGTAAACCCGGAATTCCGGGGATCACCTTTTCACAAGAACATGATATCGCTGTTGTACGATAAATTATGGTCCTGATTGTTATACTAGGATTTTTATATGTCCTTGTTTCCAAGCATATCTTCGGATTTAGGGGGCGTTTGCAAGCACATCCTTGTCAAATTTTCATTTGACTCCCACCTTCCTACATACAAAATCCGCACATAAATTTTTTTTGCCCTACCTAATTCACATAAGTGGAAATATAACCTTATGATAATTGAAAGTGCAAATATAATCATGCCCTACCTTATTTACATAAGTGCAAATATAATCTTATGATAATTGAAAGTGCAAATATAATCCTAAATAGTAAGTTTAAGAGCAAATATACCCATTCCGGCATATTTAGTCTGGAATTTAGTGAAAATATTATTTTACCCTTGTAAAAAATAGAAAAAATGAAATGTCAATAATATCCATAAACCCTAATTCCCCTTTTCTCTTTCCTTCACTTTTCCCTTTTTTTCCTTGCTTCCTTTCGTCGATCAAACGCCTTGTTTTCCTTTTTTTTCCTCCTCCGATTGATCCCCCGATGCCATGGCTGAGCACGCCGCTACCTTACCGCCGCTCTCTCACCGCGATGCCACAGAGCTTGCCGAGTAAGCCACCTCGTCACTATTTGGCCCTGGGTTAACGAGATGAGGGGGTGAGGCAGAGGGGGGGGGGGGGGGGAGGCGGAGGTGGAGGTGATGGCATCGGAGGAGGGTGAGGTCGCAGGGGGAGGCAGAAATGCTAGTGGTGGATGCAGAGGTGATGACGACAGAGGTTGTGAAACGGCATGGGGGGGGGGCGGCGGTGGAGGTGACGGGTCTGGGCGACTAATGGGTGGTGGGGGCAGGGCAGAGGAGGGGATAAGCGGATCGGGTTTGAGCGGAGGCGGGTTTGAGAGGAGGTGGATCTGAGCGGAGGCGGGGTTGATGGGTGGTGGAAGGCGGAACGAGTGAGAGGAAGGTTGATTGGTGGCGGGAGGTTGATGGGTGGTGGGAGGCTGATGGGTTGTGGAAGGCAGAGTAGGTGAGAGGAAGGCTGATTGGTGGCGGAAGTTTGATGGGTGGTTGAAGGTGGAGCGGGTGAGAGAAAGGCTTATGAGTGTTGGAAGGCTGAGTGGGTGAGAGAAATGCCGATGGATGGTAGAAGGCTGAGCGGGTCTGAGGAGAGGCGGGTCTGATCGATGTCGGAGCGGTGGTGGCGAAGGTGGTGGAGCAATGGCGGTGGTGGCAGAATCAGTAGCAAGGCAAGGGAAATTTTATCTTTCAACTTTTTGTATTAGGCTGAAAGGGCATTTGGTAATTTCTGAACGGTCAATGGCCAAAAATGGCCAGTCAATGCCGGGATTTAGTCTAGGGTTATATTTATACTTATGTAAAGTTAGCGTTGTTTTGCACAAAAAAATATCTCAAGCTTATAAGTACACTTAATGAAGTTATATATGATTATATTTGTATATCTCCCATTGGAAACTCTGCCTGAATCACATTATTTGGAGCAAGGCACAACACATTGGCAGAAAATAAAAATAACTCGAATTTATTTGTTGTTTGGATAAAAAATTTCTTTGTTGCACACCAAAGGATTGGGATGTAAGTGAATTTTATGAATAACTTGCAAACAGCTCGGTCAAAATTCGATATTACATTTAATCAAGGTCGTATAGTATTTGATCTCAAAATGAAGTAATACTGCTAGTAAAGTTTGACGAGTTTACTGAATCAACATAATATAATATTTATTAAATATAATATTGGGTTATATACCAATAGTTGTGAAAGTGCCAATATAACCCTCAATTGTTTGAAAGTAAAAAAATAATCCTAACTATATAATAAAAGTGCCAATATAATTCTTAGATGACACTTCCGGCATTGACCTTGACATAGACGTCATTGACTGAACTTAAAATGATAAAAATGACCCTCGGGCCAAGATTTGAAATTGTATAGACCATTTTACTCTTACCCACTGTTATTGCTCAGCCACCACCACCGCTACTCTACCACGGTCCACCGCCCACCACCGTGCCCCTTCTTCTCCACCCAAGCCTAACCCCTTCTCCTCCATCACCACCATCTCCGATCTCCGATGCCCACCACCACTATCTCCAATCTTCACCTCTCCTCCTCCACCAGCGCTGCCTTATTCGACGCCTCCTTCTTCCCTCTTCTTCATCACAACTGCAAACTTCTCCTTCTCCTCCAAACTTCTCCCTCATCACCATCTCCACCCCAGCCCAATTTCCCGCCCCAACCCTTTGCCGATTCGACACCACCCCACACAGATCAGCCCGATTTGATGCCAGAGGTTGATAGAAGAAGAGAACTATACCACCGACGAAAGAGAAGAAGGGAGAGAAGAAGAAGAAGAAGAAGAAGAAGGAAAAGAAGAAGAGAAGAAAGGTTTAGAGGGGGTATAATAGTCATTTTATATTTAATACCTTTTTAAAGAGGGGTGAAAGAGTCATTTCATAGAATTTGGGCAAAAAATTGCCAGATTGGTTAGTTTTGCACTTTCACCGATTATCTAGGGTTATATGCCACTTTCGAACACTGCAGGGTTGTATTGGCACTTATGTCAATTATGTTGGGTTATAAATGCACTTTAATCCATAATATTTTATAATGTATATTATTTTTTTAAAAAAATTATAACAACTTTTTTCAAAAGAAATTTAAAACTCACTTTTGTGGTGAGTAGTGAATTTCCATTTGACTCCCCATACCTATTTATAGAAGAATATTACATTTTTTTAAAACAACATTAATCTTATTTGGCTAGTTGAAATCACAAACTTGCCTGCCCAGTGTTAGAGCTACATTATGCTGCTCAATTAGGGCCGATCTTGTTATGTAATATACTTTGAAACTTTTGAAACCAACACTAGAAAAAAAACTTTTTATCTAGTAGTAAGCTCTAGATCTCCCAAGGAGCCAACTTTGGATCTTGCATTGCCTCCGCTTTTGTCAAAGAATCAGTCATGACAAGCATATCATCGATTCGATGCTTTGTCGCAACTCGAATTACTCTCCAACATGCATATGCATATGCCTCAGTCTGAAGTGGGATGTTGCAATAAAGAAATCAGAACCGTGTACCACCTTGTTAGAGCTTTCTTTGATGATCTTCCACGCATGTGCTCCAATTCATCTTCTTCCTTGGAAAGAACCATAAAAAATTATCCGAGTGAGCTGCGATTGTTGGAGATACTCTTCTGCTTATATCTCTCTTATACGCTTATGTGACATAAGAGGAATTTCTTGCCGATCAGATGATTCTCCTTCCACGTTAGACATATAGCGAAGAAAGAAATTCCACAAATCGCTAGCTTCCTCCCAGCTCCGAATCGGGTCCATCTGTTGGTCCTTCATTACTTCAGCATTCCTATTCTCCCAGATTTCCTATAATATGTAAATCAATAGGAGGATGGCCTCGTTATCAAGAGCCATGTGTAGCCAATGCTTAAACCATTCCACAAAAGGAACATGCTGGCATTGCTGAAAGTCGAGGCCAAGCGTAGATGCTCTCCAGATTCTTCTTGATATATCGCACTGTAAAAATAGGTGTGTGTTATCTTCAGGCATTGTATCACATCTGGTGCATAAGGAGCTAATTGTTAGCTTTCTTTTGAATCTGTTCTCTTGTGTACGAAGTGCATTTGTCAGCAATCTCTACAGAAAGATTTGTAACATGTAAGGGAGCTTCAACTCCCATATCTTCTCCTCCAGCATTATATTTGATGATCGACTGTGTCTCCTTGTAAGTTCTTGAGATTCCATTTCCAGATGATATCCTTACTTGACTGTGTATTTTCCATTGTTATTTGGACTCCAAACCAGTATATCCTGTCATGCATCAAAACCGTTAAGGTGTATTGAAAGGATATGAGAGACTGTTCTTGCAAGAAAGAGTGCTCTAACTAAAGGAGATCTCCAAGCCCTTTTTTTTTCTTTAATTAAGTGTTTCACCCTTAGATTGTGTGCACAAAAGAGTTCAAGGATAACAGGTTCTCCATGTTCGGGATCTATTGATCAGTTATTTTCACTCTTCTCCCATTAACAACTCTCCACGACAAATTATCCGTGAATATGTGTCTTACTGACAATATAGATTTCCAGCCTCAAAAGTCTCCACCTTTTGTGTTTACAATGATGAAGTCATCCCTCCTCATATATTTCGCTTTGTAAGTGCGGGTGAGGAGACTATCATCATCTGACATGATCCTCCATGCATGCTTCGCCAACAGTGTTGTGTTCATGCCTTCTGCAAGTCTGATCCCTAGACATCCCTTTCTCTTTGAACAAGAGATCGTTTTCCATGACCTCCAATGCAAGATTCTATCATTGGGGCTGCCTCCTTATGTGAAAGCATCAGTCATCCTGTCCAGCTTCTGTAGAATCTGGTTGGAATTATGAAAATGCTCAGCGAATATAAAACAATAGAAGTTAACACATGTATGACCATTCTCACCCTCCTTGACAAACTGAGGAGTTTGGTTTTCCATGATGAGTATTTTTCCATGAATATTTGTGTAAGATTCTAGAATATGGCCTTCTTCGACATGTCAAAAACTATGTTCATGCCAAGATATTTCCCCCCTCCCCAATTCCTTGATTGCGAATGTTGAGAGTGTACCTCGTATACTGCTGCATTCCTAATGCTGTGTTTGGACTGAAATGTATGGTACATTTATCAAAATTCAGTCGCTTGCCCGAGAATCTGGCATATAGGTAAATGGTTTTAAAAAGATAATTCACAGCTTGATAGGTGCACTTCATAAACAAAATGCAATTATCTGTACATTAAGTGGCTAATTCTTGATCCTCTCCTTGAGACTGCAACTCCTAGTGTTGGATTGGTTTTGAGTTTGTCCTCCAACCCTGCAGACATATATTATTGAGAAATAGTGAAGAGATAAGGGGATAACGGGCAGCCTTGTCTAAGGCCCTTGTTTGGGATGAAGAAGGGCGACTGAACACCTTTAACAATCACCTGATGTGTAACAGTTTGGATGCACTGCATTATCAGTTCAATCCACCTTGAGGTAAAATTCATGTTTTCCAGAACTCTTTCCATAAACTCCCATGACACCTGGTCGTAAGCTTTACTCAGATCCAGCTTAATTGCTGCAACACTCTGGGCTTGTTTCTTCTTTTTCCTCATGTAATTAAAATATCATGAGCTAAAAGCACGTTCTCTGATATGTTTATGCCCGGTACAAAACCATTTTGACCCTTTGAAATAAGATCAGAGATATGGATTTTTAACCTGTTTTCCAGAACCTTAGCAATAATTTCGTATTTTACATTACAAAGAGAAATAGCTATGAAATTTGAGGGGTGTGTTGGGGTTCTCTTCTTGGGGATCATTACCAGTTGGGTTCCATTCCACGTGTAAGGAAGCCTCTCTCCTTGTCAAATTTGAAGAATAAACTCAGAAACATGTAAGACAATTGTAGAATATTACATGTAGATTGATAAATATGTGTTAATTTTTTTGGTAGTGTGAATCCAGTTGTATGTGATTCTGGTTAAGAGATTTCCACCCCTGTGTTAATCTCTTTCCAACCAAACATAAAATCAAATTTACTTAACCACCATGTACAAACAGATACCTGATTGCTCAGAGAGCAACATATATATACAAAAATTCTAATCATATTCTATTTTGCGAGTGCCCTAATTGAGGGAAAACCCCGCCTATCAAATAACATGATTTGTTTTAGTTGCCTCGATGTTTTAGCCTGGTTGTTATATTTTCCCGGGCCTTCCAAAAGTGCCCATCTTGCTAGTAAGTTTGCAGCTTGATTGCATTCCTTATAGGCTCGCGCCAAACTGAGTCGGATGGGATTTACTATGTCTCTGATTCTTACAACCTGATTCAGTAATCCGTTTGTGGTGTGAACTGCTTGAAGGCAGTCAGACTCTATGGTTGTTCCTTGGCCCTATGTAAATCCTTGTAGAATAGCTTCATATATTGCTTGGATTTTAGCTTGCAATGGATTCTCTGCTTTGTTAGGGATTTTCACCGCAATAATAAGCTCCATTTTCATTCTTTTTAGAGTTGGCAATCGGGTTGGGCTGCTCGCAGACAACATGAACTTGACCGATATTAAGCTCATACGGAACAAGCATGATCCGAGCCTGAACTACCAGGTTTCGTGTTGGGTCTCGGTGGTGAGTTGAGAAAAATTGCGGGTCTAGGCTGCTCGCCACCCATCTTACCCGCTGAACACCACCACTATCAGACCACCCCTCTTACTCGCCACCCAACCTACCAGCTACCCGCCACCCATCCTATCCGCCAACTAACCAAACCTCTGCCTGCTACCCGTCCTACCCTTATTATCATTCTGCAAAACACTATCGCTACCTGTCACCCATCCTAGCCGTCACCCGTCCTACCCTTATTTTCCTTCCGCAACACATCGCCGCCTGCCTCCCATTCTACCCTTCTTCTCCTTCTGTAAAACACCGTCGACCGTAGATTTTCCAGGTGCCCTTTCAGATTAATATTGTTGGGTGCCCTTTCATATTAATGTCACCGGAGAAAAGCAGCGGTGGCAATTTTCTCTGCCGATGGCAGGTAGGTTGGGATGGCGGAGCGGCGTGTGGGCTAGGGTTTCATGGTGGAGGGGTGGTTTTGTGGTGGTGGTGTGACTAGGTGGTGGTGGTGTTCATCAGCTGGGGGTGGCGAGTGTAGGGGTGGTTTTATGGTTGTGGTGTTCAACGGGTGGGGGATGGCAGTCGGAGGTGTGGTTTGGTGGTGGTAGTGGTGTTCAGCGGCTGGGGGTGCGGGGGATGAATGGTCTGGTGGTGGTGATGTTCAGCGGCTAGAGGGGCGGTGGTTTGAAGGTGGTGTGTTGAGGGACTGGAAGGTGGCGGGCGGAGGGCATTTTTGTCTTTCAAGTTTTTGTTTTAGGCTAAAATGGTATTTTGGTTATTTCTAGTCGGTCCATGGCTGGAAATGACCAGTCTATGCTGAAATATCGTCTTTAAGGTTTTATTTGCACTTATGTAAAGTAATTAGAGTTGTTTTTGCACTAAAAATCATCTAAGGGTTATATGTCCACTTACTAAAGTATATAGGGTTATATTTGTATATATCCCTTTTTAAAAAGTGCAAATATGACTTTTGACTGGCATTGACTAAAAAAATCATAATCCTAATGGCAGAGACCGATGTTGACCGACTTCTAGTGTTGAACATAATGGAAAGACCAAAATACTCCTATTCTATTTTCAATACATTTTCAGACAATTTATCCCTGAAGTGGGTCCCATCATTTGAACATAAACAATAATTTCTGAGTTATAACTGTACTTATTTAATAAAGTGGGGCAGATCA
Source organism: Rubia tinctorum (assembly GCA_032355605.1). Classification (NCBI taxonomy): domain Eukaryota; kingdom Viridiplantae; phylum Streptophyta; class Magnoliopsida; order Gentianales; family Rubiaceae; genus Rubia; species Rubia tinctorum. The sequence goes on along the minus strand of JAULKM010103130.1, from coordinate 34,273 downwards.
GCATTTTTTTTTAAAAAAAGTGTGAATTGCTTGCAGAAACATAATACGGAGTACATTATAAGTAATTTTGATTCAAAAAATGGGAAAAAGAACAATTATACAAAGATGCTGATACACTACTATATCTACCATTGGACAAAAACTTTTTCGATAACTACTATGCAGAAAAATGGTGCAACTATATAAAATATGAACGGTTAATTTTATTGATGTTAGAAGGGTACAATATATGGGTATCCTGTACAAAATTACAAATGGAAAAATATTTTATCTAGGGTACAAGATATACACAATATAATCAAATATCTCCTTAACACTCTTCCTCAAGTTGAAGCATCTGATCACGAAGGCCCAACTTGCCAAGAAGAGTCTGGAATGCCTATCTTCGAAGAATTTTAGTAAACAAATCCGCAGGTTGACTGTAAGTGCAAATTTTATGGGTTACAACTTCACCAGACTGTACTAAATCGTGAACAAAATGACAGTCAATCTCAATGAGCTTTGTACATTCATGAAACATGGGATTGGCTGCAATATGAAGTGTTGCCTGACTATCATAGTATACGCGCATATGAGAAGAGTTTCCTACGCCCAAAGATCGAAGACTTAAGCTAAAGCAACTTACAACACGCAACAGCCATAGCACGATACTCAGCTTCAACCAAAGGCCTAGAAACAGTAGCTTGTTTCATCGTCTTAGAAGATATAGATGATTCTCCAATCATAACAAAATATCCAGTAAAAGAATGACATGTAATAGGGCAAACTGCCTAATCAGAGTCACAAAATGCAGTAAGCTGAAGCGAGCTTTTAGCAAACCTTGACATGGATAGCTCTTCAAAAAATGCAAAACCCGCAGTGAAACTTGCCACTGTTCCACACGCGGATGCTCCATAAATTGCACGTAAGTGTGCACAGAATAACTTAGCTCAAGATGAGTGATCGTATGATAAATCAGTTTACCAACAAGCCATCGATATTGCTGGATCAATATAAAATCGGTCTATCTGTGCACGCCAAATTATGCTGCTATTCTTTCGAAAAATCAATAGGCTTGGCAGCCAACAAACCAGTATCTGTCAAAATGTTAAGAGCATGTTTCCGTTGACCCAAAAACATACCATCAGCTTTCTGATCAATCTCAATCCCCAAAAAGTATTTCAAAACACCAAGATCCTTCATATGAAAGCAAGAGTAGAGACACTTCTTGAACTCAGCCATCAGAGTCGGAGAAGAACTAGCAATGATCAAATCGTCAACATAAACCAAGACATGGGGGGGGGGGGGAAACACCATCACACAAGTAAGTAAACAAAGATCAATCCATCTTACTCTGAACAAAGCCAAAGATGCAAAGAGTTGTAGCTATCTTAGTGAACCAGTTGCTGGGTGCCCATCGAAGAGCATAAAGAGATTTGCGAAGCTTACATACCAGACCAGGCGCATGAAGGGTATAACCAGGAAGTGACCGCATATAAACCTCTTTATCCATAACCCTATGCAGAAACGCATTATGTACGTTCGTCTGATGACAATCCAATCTACAAATAACAAAAACTGCCAAGAATGGACGAACAAAGCTCGTCTTGACAACTGGAGCAAAGGTCTTGGTATAATCAGAGCCTTAAATCTGACGATTTCCAAGAACAACCAACCGAACCTTGCAACGCTCGATCGAACCATCAGACTTATACTTGGTTCAAAACACCCATTTGTTTCCAATAGCATGTTTATCAGGTGGCAGATGAGGCAGAACGTAGGTATTGTTACGCTTAAGTGCATCAATATCATATGTCATTGTCGGTTTCCAGTGAGAATGAAGAGAGGCCTCAGAATACGTAACAAGGTAAAAGCCATTTGTAACTGCAGCTAAAAATCTAGAATGCGAAGCCAAAACATTATTACAAGAAAGATAATCAACAATTGTGTAACGAGTACTTGAAGACGGTTCAGGCATCGATGTGAGAGAAACAGAGAGGGGGTTTAAAGTGAAAGTAGCAGTGCGAACATAGTCCTTCAAGTTAATCGGTGGCTGGTGAATGTGAGTATTAGGCGAATGATTGGGCCATAGTGGTAGAAACACGTCAGCTTTAGAATAAAACAAAATAAGAAGCTCGGGCCGAGGCTCAAGAGGAGTCGATCTTGGCTCCAAAACTATGGACCGTAACTCGGGTAGGAACGGACAATGTTCGGTAGAACGCGACAAGGGAACAGGCGGCACTAGTTTCAGTGGAGCGGATACTGATGGCGGCGCGATCAGAGCTAGCGGTGGCCCGAAGGTTGGTGGCAACACCAAAGGAGGTGGCGACAACAAAGCATTGTACATGACAGGTGGGGACGAGTGCACCAAATCAACTGAAGCAGACATATAAGCAGTATATGTGCATGGAAAGCAGTATTCATAAAACACAACATCTTGACTAACAATCATAGTGCGAGACTCCAAGTTTCAAACATGCTAAACTTTTTGGTCAAGCGAATAACCCTGAAAGACACATTTACGATTTTGGGGTGCAAAATTATCACGCAGTTTTGTAAGTTGAGAAGCAAAGCACAGACAACCGAACAAACAGAGATGGCTGTAATCTGGTGCACGACCCTGCAGAAGTTGATGAGGTGAACGACCATTCAACACCTGTGTTGGAGTGTGATTGATCAGGTAGGTAGCAGTAAGAATGCATTCTCCCCAGAAGTTAATAGGAAAATGATCTTGGAAACGGAGAGCACGAGCCACTTTTAAGATATGGTGGTGCTTCCGTTCCACTCTCTCATTCAGCTATGACATGTAGACAATGGAAGTCTCAAACCGAATTCCTTTCTCTACAAAGTAAGGTTTTAGAGGAAGAAACTCAGTTCATTGTTAGCTCGAACAAGTTGAACTAGACAAAAAAATAGTGTCTGAACGATAGCAAAAAATTCATTCATCTTTTCAGGTACATGAGACTTCGACACTAATAAATAAACCCAAACAGCTTGGGAATAATCATCAACTATAACTAAAATGAAAATGCTCCACTAGAAGATGGTGAGGCATAAGGCCCCTAAACATCACAATTTATAATTTCAAATAAACGACTAGCCTTAGAATCACTTAATGGGAAACTAGTTCTAGACTACATTGCTTGATGACAATTAGAACAAGGAGCAGTTCTATTCAAATAACTACAACTTAAAGCAATAACCGGGATATAAGACAACACCGAAGAGGACAGATGCCCAAAGTGTTTATGCCATAAATTAGATGAAGACACAACGGCGACAATGGAGATGGACGGCAGCGAAGATGGTAGAACTCCCAGTCTGCACAATCAATAAACCCCACCCAGCTGATTACGCACGCCAATCACCGTCCTCGTGCTGATATCCTGTAATATGCACATTCTTCTCGATAAGCAAAACCATACATTTTTAAAGCACCAGTTAATTTGGAAAATGACAACAACTTACAGCATAATTCTTGAATAAACAAAACAAGGGAAACAATAATATTGCCAAAGTATGAGTTTCCGTGTTGAGTAGCAGTAGAGGTAGATCCATCAGATAAATGACATCAACATTATCAGCAGGCTCAAGATAATGTAGAAGATCCCTAGCACCGATTATATGATATGAAGCTCTGGCATCAACAATCCAAGGTAAAGGAGATTTACCTGACATATTGTCAGTATTATTCATCTTAGAGAACATGCTAGGAATTGTACTCCACCGTTCCTTGGACAAGGAGGGACCAAAAGTTTTTCGATCAGCATCAGAAAGCACAGCGGCAGCGTTGACCAACGGTGGAGGTTCAGAGGCGGCATGGGCGGCTCCGGAGAATGACGCGGCTGCAGGGTCGTGGGTTCACTAGTTCTGGCCCCGTTGACCGGATCCCGGAGGTTTGTTCTCAACAAACTAGTCGGGATAACCAATGATACGGAAAAAGTAGTGATATTTTGGCCCTTGCAGTTGCAATGAGTACACAAGAGGCTTTTTCGATCAACTGTGGTGGCAAGCGAATTTCCCGAGGTGGATATCTTTGGAGTAGGTAACTTCATTTGTCGACGTGCGACAAAGGCCATGGCATCTGAAGTGGATTCACAAGCATTGACGATAGTCTTGTGACGCTCCTCCTGAATTTCAAGTGAGTGAACACAACCAATAGTAAGCAAGGAATCTATCGCCAGGATATGCAATCTGAGAGTAAGATAGCCATCATCGAGACCAATGAGAAACTCATGAACTACCTCGTTCTCATGCTCCTTCATGGCAATAGCAGCAGCGGGACAAACACCTATCTGAGGCGGAAAGTAAGCAAATAATTCATCCCACAACTTCTTGCAGCTTCCACAATAGGCGGAAACAGACTCACAATTTTGACGACAAGTATAAATGGCCGCACAAATCTCACACATGCACAGACCATTCCCAATAGAAAAACTCTGCTTAAGGTCATCCCGAAACTCCTTAGCAGATGCACGATAGGTAATAACAAAATGAATGGAAGGATCAAGAGTCTAAAAAATCCAACAAACAAGCATAAAGTTCACACTATTCTAGTCATTATGAAACGGTTCACCAGGTAAAGACTTGACAATAGAGCTATTAAGAAAAAGAAGATTACGTATCACAGAAAACACATTAAGCAAAGAAGTACTCCAATCGTTAAAATCTTCACCCTTCAAGATTACAGGAGAAATAGTCAAACCTGGATGATCTGACTAATGCACATAGTAGGGATGAGTAACTGGCAAGGCATAAGACGAATCTCCGGTTGACTGGAGGAGTCCCAAGGCACCGGCGATAAAAATTACTTGAACCGTGGCCTGGAAGACGGGCGGCATCGACGGCTGCAACCCGGGAAGGTGGAGGACATTGGCGGTCTGGAGCAGCTGCGGAGAAATTTTGGAGGGAAGGCCTTGGAAAGTTGTGATATGTTGTATGATGACGGAGACATCAAGAATGGCAGCATCGGCTCCGAGGTTGAGATTCAGAGCATCGACACCAACGACAATGGTTGATTGGCAAGATCGACACCCAAGTCTTCAACATCAACTTGATTGTAGAGCCCTATGGAAGTGGCGGCATCAGAGTAGCTTTAGCGGCGGCGCGTGGTGAATAGAGGCGGCGGCGCGTGAAGCTATGGCAGGTGGGCGGCGGCGGTAAGAAAGAAGAAAATATGTCGGAGATTTTTGGATTTGGAAAATTTAGATTTTCAGGACTTTTAGCTCCGGTACCATGAAAAATATGATCGGTTGATTTTATTGATGGTACAAGGGTATAATATATAGGCATCATGTATAGAATCACAAATGAAAAATGATGCTATCTAGGATACACGATATACACAAAATATAACAAAATATCTCCTCACATATAATTAACACAAAAACAGAACACAACCTCACAGCTAAACATCCAAAGAAAATATGCAATCAAACAAATCACATCCTAAGGCGCCAATGGATACAGTGCATCATATACAATATCCCTAACAAAACCTAGATATTCAATGAAAATATCAAAAACAAAAACACACAAACACACATTAAAATTAATGGACTAACATTGCAAAATAGAACGTTAACATTTGATATAATCAAGGCAGAAAGGAATAAGCAGCGTATGACGATCAATCAACGTGTTGCTCTTGCTTTTAGACTATATTTGTTCCACATGAACAACAAATTCTTCTATTATATGAACTATAATTTTTCAAAGTTTAGCAATGTGTGCAGAGAAATGAGAATTATACGATCGTTATTGCGACGAGTGAGTGAGTGAATTACCTTGATAGCGAGGGGGCACTGAGTGAAGAAGTAATAAGGGGTGGCAATGGGGTGAGGCGAGTACGGATTATGGTCCCTCCATTCCATGTCCACCTAAAATTTTCATACTCATACCGCCCCATCACCCATAACCGGTACAATATTAAAACCCACCCCGCCCCATCAGTTATTATATAAAATGCACCCGCCCCATCACCCACAAGGTCTCCATACCCACTTTAAATCAATTTTACCCACCCTATATATATATATCTCCAAACACCTAAATTTTACTTTAAAATAATAATTTAAGAAGCGATATATACAAATATAACACTATATACTTCAATAAGTGCATATATAAACCCAAGATAATTCAAAATACAAAACAACCCTAAACTACTTAATGAAAGTGCAAATATAACCCTAAAGACTATATTCCAGCATTAACTGACCATTTTCGGCCATTGACCGACCAAAACCAAAATGCCTTTTGGACCAAATACAAAAATTTGAAAGACAAAAATATCTTTTGCCCCGCTACAGTTCTGCCACGCTACAGTTCTGCCACCACCGCCACTGCTCCACCACCTTTGCTGCCGTCGTGCCTCCGCCACAGCTATCTCATCTGTCACCGCTACCTCCTCCGGCACCGCTACCTCCTCCGGCACCGCTACCTCCTCCGCTGCCACCACCTCCACCCCGTCACATATCTTCCGCCTCCACCACCTCTGCTGCCACCTCCACCACCTCTGCTGCCACCTCCTTTGCCGCTTGCCCTACAAAACAGATCTAAGAACCCAGCCCCAACCATATCCCATTCCACATCATACTCCACCGTTGCTTCCCTGCGCTCCTCTGCCACCTACCCAGCAAAACAGATTTGAGAACCTAGCCTCGATCATATCACGTTCCCCATCAAGATCCACTTTTGTGCCGCTGCACTCCTCCGCTGCCTGCCAGGCAACCTAGCCCCGCTACGACTCGCCTCCTCCGCTGCCTGCCCTGCCACAACCACCCACCAAGAAAACATCTTTTGAACCCACTGCCCTCTAAAAACCTAGCCCCTCCATGACTCGCCTCCTTCGTCACATGCCTTCCCACAATCGCTCATCGGGAAATCACCTCGCAAACCCATCATTCCCTAAAAACCTAGCCCCATCGCGACCCGCCTACTCCGTCGCCTGCCCTGCCACAACAACCTGCCGGGAAATCACACCATAAACCCACCACCCCCTGAAAACCTAACCCGTTGCGATTCGCCTCCACCGCCGTGTGCCCTGTCACAACTTTCCGTTGAAATAAAATATGTTACGGTGTTGAAATTGGGAAAGAAAGGGAATATGATGCAGAAATGAAACGGCGTAGAAGTAAAGAATATGAGTAGGGAAAATTTGGTTTTAGGGGCATTAAAGGCATTTCAGATTTTTTACGAGGTTAAAATAGCCTTTTCCTTTCCAACCTAAATCTGTCGAAATGGGTACATTTGCACTTACTATCTAAGGTTATATTTGCACTTTCAATTATTAAAGGGTTATATTTGCACTTATGTGAATTACGTAGGGTTATATATACACTTTTCTCATTTAATAATTATTTACATAAAAATATTATAGGTAAGATATGTGCATTATGGATAAATAATGGTTTATTATATGTTAAATTAGTGTTTACATAGCGAGTCTAATACGGAGGGGCGGGGATGTGGGCGAGTGTGAACTACATCCGCGCCCAACCCACTACCCATGACGGGTATTATTTTCATATCCATACCCACCCAACCCCCACTAAAACTACCTTCATAATTACCCCATTGGGAATGATGTAGAGCGGACCTTCTCCAAGCCCCCACCCCCAAACTGCCATCCCTACAAGTATTTGAGTTGTACGGATAATGAGCGTAGACACTTTGTCAGTGCCATGGCGGTCAGAGAGGTTGAGTTAAATGGTGTCAGGCGGCAATTGAGTGATGTTGGTTTGTCCAATGATCGGGTATATTTGCACTTTTGAAAAATTGGGGGTTACATATGCACTTATCAAAGAACTGGGGGTGTAAAAACACATTTTTCGAAACTGTATCAGGGCAAGGTACTGTATTTAAAAGGGGCAAATCTGTCATTTCATTTGATTCCGGCTCGACTAATTTTTCATGTGAAACAAGATACATATTTGCAGTTTCGAAAAACTGAAGATTATATTTGCACTTTTAAAGAAGTGGGTATAAAAGCACATATTTCTAACAGAGTTAAGTGCTAAAATGACCCTATGTTTTGGTCGAAAGTGCCAATATAAACCTATAAAATCAGAAAGTGCAATTATAACCCTATTATTTGCTTAAAAGTGCCAATCTAACCCTGGGAACCAGAATCTGGCCGGAATTTTATGAATGGACTATTATACCCCTATTTTAAAAAAAATAAAAATTTGGAAATTTGGAAAAGACTATATTGCCCATGAAAACCCTAAATTCTTCTTCTCCTTCACACCCTAAATTCGGCTATCACCTCCCTAAAATCAAAATCAAAATCAGCCATGTTCGTATGTTACATCCCTCAAATCGGAAGCAAGGTGTTCAAATTAGAGAATTCCATTTTATTTTGTCCCTCAAATTGGCCATGTTTTTCTCTAACACCCTGCTTCAACCATTCACCTCAAATTCCACCTCCCTCTGTTTCTTCTTTTCTTTGCACTATGTTCACTGGATGATTCTTTGCACTCTGTTTCCTTCGCTTGGTTGAGCGGCGCCGGAAAAAAGTGGCGGATGGTGGCGTAAGCACGACTGTGTGGTGGGTCTGTGTGGGTGGTGGGTCTGGGCGGCGTAAGCACGACTGAGGGAAGATAGCGTGAGTCTGTGTGGGTGGTGGATCTGGGGGCGGGGTGGGGCAGCGGCGGTGTGGGCGCGGCTGAGGGAAGGCCGTTCTGGGCTGGGCAGCGGCCGGTCTGGGCGGGTGGAAGTGATTCAGTGGAAAATGAAGGAGAGTGGTGAGACGGAGGGCGGAGGTGGTGAGCTGTGGAGGTGTGAAGCCAGATTAGGCGAAGGGCGGAGTGTGGAGGTGGTGAGGCGGACGGCGGAGGGCGGAGGTGGTGAGGTGGTGAGGTGTGAAGCCAGATTCTACCACCGCTCCACCTCCACATCCACCGTTGCGACGTTCCAGATCTGCCGGTGTAAGGGGCGAACATCAATGCCATTGACTGAGAACGACATAGCAAACGCGACGAAGGATGAGTCAGACTCAATTTGAATTGCTCCGCCGTCGCCGGCGGTGGTGAAGAAAATGCCGAGAAAATTAATCGCCACCGTGACCTTGTGGTTAGGGTAGCAACCGAGCTTGGGAACGCTGAGAAAATTTCACCCCACAGTGACGCGCCAGCGTGTCAAAGTTCATCGCCGCCGAGCTTGGTTCATCGCGGCCGCGCGGGATGGGTTCGACAACGCGGCCGGCGATAGGGGCGGTGTGGTATTGAGACTGAGGGTTGTTGGCTTGTTGAGGCTGGGGTGGGTGGTGGCGGTGACGAGGGTTGCTCGGGCAGGTGGCAGGCTGCGGCGGTGACGGCAGGGCGGCGGCGGCGGCGGAGGTGGTGGAGCAGTTGTGAAGAGGATGAAGAAGAATGTAGGGTAATTTTGTCTTTACAATTTTAGTTTTAAGATTAGGATTATTTTAGTCTTTTTTAATTTGGTCAACGTCGGAAAACTACAGGTCAATGCCGGAATAGTGTCAAAATGTTTTATCGGCACATCTGATCCAAAAGTTAGAGTCACAATAGCACTTTCAAATTGTACAGATGTATTGACACTTTTGTAAAATAATAGCCCATTTCTGTATTTTGCCCTTTCTAAAAAAAAAATCATTGTAGTATAAGTTGTGGGCAAAAATAATTGCTTTTCTTCATGGCCACAACAAAATCCGCCCTTCTCTTTCTTCTCCGGCACCTCCACCATTGAATGTGCTAAATATGAATAATCTCGACTCGGAAATGCGGGTTAGACCTTTCCTTTAAACTCAAATTTGGAGTTTTGGAAGCTGTTGAATTTGAGTTAGGGCATCCGTAAAATTCTCTGGGTACACAAATTGGGACTTCTAGTTTCTTGAATTTTCGAAATGTCAGGAACTAGTACTCCAAATCGTTGGAAGCAGATGCCTCTTGCACGGTTGTTACCTGCCTTACTGACAATACTTGATGAGGACCAAGCGATGCAGCTTAGCGCTTATACCAAGAAACTCCAAAAGAACGAAATTTATCCGGCTAGTTTCAACAACCTCATGAGATGTGTTGCAGGAGACCAGATGATCGAGAGGGCTGTTCGTCAATTGGAAGCAGATGTGTTTATTTTTTTAATCTTTTTTATTTTTTTGGTTTTCCGAATGCTACATGATCAAGATGGACTTGCTTTAAATGTTGGTTGATGCCCTAATCAGGATTCTCGAAGCTCGGCGAATGCTTCCGATCAATCTGCATTGCAGTCGCAGGTTTCAATTCAGCAACAGAATTTGCCAACTCCATCTGCTGGTGAGAAATTATCGCGTCGAATATCAAATGTTTGTGTAATGTAGGTTATTTCTGATTGACTGATTAAACTCGTACTTAGTATTTCTGTTTGAATTATCATCCGATAGTAATGCACGAAAGTCCGGAACTTTTTCCAGATTTACATGAAGTGCAGTTAGTTCAACTTGAGCAAGAAAGGGAGCCTACCCTGGGTCTCAACTGTCTGCAGCCACGGCCGTCGTATATGCAGTTTGAGCACGCGCCTATTTTAACACATGAGAGTTCTGGGGGAATTCAACATCAACAGGATGAAATGGTATACAATTTTTTTATCCTTTGTGTCATTGTGATGGGTATAGATGGCATAAATGTACAAAACTATATAAAAGAAGAGAAGAAAAAGCTTCTAAAACTCAAAGGTTGATTTGGCATGCATGGGAACATTAGTAGTTTCTGAATTTTGTCCAGGTTTCCTAATTAGAGCTGTATCCTGTTTTTAGCTGCCCTTTTCACGTGAAGAGTAACTGGATGTCTTTTATTTGTTTTCTTTTAGGTGTGGGAATCTAATTATGAAGTTATTTCAGGAACGGAATTAGGAAGTTACTCTTTTAGCGAACTAGAGGGAGATCCTTCTTCATGTAGACTCACTTTCTAGCCTAAAAATGTTGTAGCTCTCAAAGAGTAGTTTTCAGAGATCAATTAATAACAATTTTCCTGAAATTTTTATCGTTTCAAAAGCTTGCATAACACTGCTTAACCTTAAGTTGGCAAGCTTGACTTCCATGTTAAACATTTGTTCCAATAAGAATTCCTTTCAGTTTTTTTTCTCTCCTGATATTTAGCCCCTGAAGGCCTAAATAAGTATTACCTAACCACTCTATAGCCAATTAGCCATAATCCTCAACCTAAGGTCTGTTCTAAAGCAACCTACTCTTGTGCTGCATCATATTGCTAAAGGCTCCAGAAAAGGTTGGTTTCGTATGTCAGCACAAATTTTTTTGCATCATGTTTCTTCATCTAACATATTATACCTTTCGACCCTATGTGTTATTTTCAAGGAGAAAGGCTGAGTTTTGGGATTCATTAGTAATTTGTAGTCTTATATTGATCTCAAAAGATTCTTATTATCTCCGCCCCTTCGACCAGTTAACCTCCAACATGCCTTCTGCAACCAGCTCCAAAACTCCCGCTAAAAAACGTGGAGTTGGCAAAAAGAAGCCTCAGCCACAACCACAGCCACAGCATATGCAGTTTGCGCATATGCCTATTCCAACTCATGAGAGTGCTGGGGGAGTTCAACATCAACCGGATGAAATGGTAAACAAGTTCTTCATTCTTTGTATTATTGTGATGGGTATAGATGGTATAGATGTACGAAGATATATAAAAGAAGAGAAGGAAAAAATATATTTTAAACTCAAAGGTTGATTTGGCATGCATTGGAATTTTAGTAGTTTCTGAATTTTGATTAGGTTTTCTATTTTGAGCTATATCCTGTTTTCAGCTGCCTTATTCACGTGAAGAGTAACGGAATGTCTCTTATTTGTGTTCTTTTAGATGGGGAAAACTAATAAGGAAGCTAGTTTCAGGAATGGAATTATGATTTTCCTCTTACAGGAAACTAGTGGGAAATCCTTATTCATGTAGGCCCACTTTCTAGCCTAAGAATATTGTAGCTCTAGAAGAGTAGTTTTCAGAGATCAGATAATAAAAAAATTCCTTAGGTTTTTCTCGTTTCAAAAGCTTGCATAACACAGCTTCACCTTAAGTTGGCAAGCTTGACTTCCAAGATAAACATTTGTTCCCATAAGAATAATTTGCAGTTATTTTCTCTCCTGATATTTAGCCCCTGAAGGCCTAAATGCGTAACATCTAACCACTCTATAGCCAATTATCCATAATCCTCAACCTAAGGTCTGTTATAAGCAACCTTCTCTTGTGCTGCATCATATTGTTAAAGGCTCCAAAAAAGGTCGGTTTGTCACATTATTTGAACCAAATTCCTCGTTTGTACGTCAGCGCAATTTTGTTTTTGCATCACGTTTCCTCATCCATTTCCTCACATTTTTACTCTTCTCGACCCTATGTGTTATTTTCGAGGAGAAAGGCTGACTTTTGGGTTTAATAAGTAATTTCTAATCTTATTGATCTCAAGAAATTCTTATTATCTCTGCTCCCTGCACCAGTTAAGCTCCAATATGCCTTCTGCAACCAGCTCCAAAACTCCCACCAAAAAACCAAGAGTTGGCAAAAAGGAGCGACTGGAGGACCTTGTTTCTTCACCAACTCCATCGCGGTGGGTGATATATTTGTTGTAATGTCTGATTGTTCATTGTTCTTTTTTAAATGATGAACCAGTTAAAATTTTCTGCATTAGTTTCTCCAACAATTAAGTGACATCTTTCAGCAAGAAGCAAAAAGTATCCGATACATTTTTGGATCAAAGTATTAAACAGCTCAATGACGTCGCTGCTGTTAGTGGAGTTAATATCAGGGTAATGAATGTTCCATTTTCATACTAATGAAACGGAAACACTCTTTTCCATATGTACTTTCAATAAGAACACAATGGTTCTCTACTTGAGATTTTGGTATATTTACATTTGGGTGTAATAGGAAGAAGAGGAACAATTGTTTTCCAGCCCAAAAAGAGATAGTCTAGTCTCAGAGGCAAACATTGTTCAAGAAGAAGAAGATAGCTTGATTCTTGAGAAAATTCCACTTCAGCAAAAACTGAAGGAAATCGGTAAAATCTCTTCAGTGTTTTGGTTGATTTTGCTACACATGCATTTATTGTTGGAGAACTCAATCCCAATCCACCCAATTGACCTTGTTTTGTTTTGGTATTATTTTGTCTGCAGTGTCAAAATGTGGTTTGAAGGGGATTAGCAATGACGTGGAGCGGTGTTTATCTCTGGTAAGTTAGAAGCTAACCTAAATTTTCATTGCAGTTGTATTCACCTTTTATTTACTAATGATTCTGTTTTCAGTGTGTGGAGGAGAGAATATGCGGACTTATAGGTAACCTTATTAGACTGTCTAAACAGGTTAGTAGTGCAATACTTTTTCGTCCTTTTATATTCTTTGGGAAAGAGTGAAATGAAATGGACTACAATGGGTTTCTGCAGAGACTAGATGTCGAGAAGCCCAGGCACAGAACTGTCGTGAACTCAGATATCCGCCCCCAAATCATGGTAATCAACCGAGAAGCTCAGGATGAATGGAAGAAGAAACAAGCTGAAGCAGAAAAGCTCCAAAAACAGCATGAGGTAAAGTATTCTTCTTGATTACATTGTGACCCTCTAAGCGCTTTTATTGTACGGAAATTTAATAGTTTTAATGTGTATTGTAGCTCGAGTGCAATCCAGGGGCTGATGGAGAGAAAGAGAAGGATGACGCTCGTGGAAAAGCTGCAAAGGTATACCAGTTTTCTGCCATTTGTAGACATGTCTTTGATGCTTCATTTCAGATGTTGTACCTACTATAACGATTGATTTGCAGCCATTAAACAAGGCAGAAGACGACACTGGGCTCACGACAGCAGCCAATATTGCTGTTCGAGTTGCCTTGGGAGGAGATGACGTGCATTCTAAGTGGCTAAAAATGGCTGAGATTTCCAAGCAGAAATGCGGAGGAACCAACACAGGATCTGGTGATTCTGGTCCACAGCCTGGAGAAGATATCGGCCAAAAGAAGAATGCTTCAAAAGGTTCCAGGGGCAACCGGAAAGGACAAAAGAGGTTCCAGTCTCACACCAATCCTACACAAGGTATTGTACTCTCACACCACCTACTATAAGACCTACTAATGTACTTGTTAGGCAACTAAACGTTAGCATGAACATAAAATGATACTGTTGATAAAGGAAGTAAGAGGAGCACCAACAGCGGGGGAAAAGCCAGTTATGTCCCTAAGATAGCTGGACATGTATGTGATAGATCCTTGATACTTTGTAAGATGTCTAGTAAATAGATTAAACAGGAATCGGTAGATTTAAAAGACTTGAAATGATACTCTGTAAATAAAGACATCGATACAACTTGTATCAACCAAGCCATCAATAGTGAGATAATGATCACATAGCCGACCTAGTACAGTGGGATAAAGATCACTCAACATGCTGATCAGAAAACTGACACTGATGTGATGAATGTGGGATAGGATCTTAAATGGCTGCCTGAAATGCTTACTGAAGCAACATTCAACTCTAGCAGTACAACCATTTCGCCCAAGAACTGGCTTCCTTGTCTTGAATGCTAGTTATGACCTCTTCTTCTTTCCTTCCTCAACTTGCAGGTGGAACGAAAAAGGGGGGAACGAGTCAAGGTTTTGATGAACAACCACGCACCATCTCAGTTAAAGATGTGATAGCCGCCTTAGAAAGGGGGCCTCAAATGTCAAAATCAACCCTTATTTTTAAGCTCTACGATAAAATTCCAAGTGATGCTGCAACTGCTACTTAACCTACTTGATTGTGCCACGAACTGATCTCTTGATTCTTGTTCACGGTATCATCGGTGCCTCTGTATCTTGAAGCTATTCATTGTTTATATCTTTTCAGAATGGTAAATAAAATTTAGTGGAAGAAGCAATGAGATGCTATGAAATCTGCAGGTTCTACAGTTCAGTTTTAGAAACCTGCTGTCAGTTTTTGAAACCGAAAAATGTCAGTTTGTGAAGCATTTTTAAGATGTGCGGAAACATGGTTTTGGGGCTGAGATTTGTTTTTTGGGTCAGATCCAAAACATGGCCTTCGGGCTTTTTTGACAACATGGTTTGGATTGGAGCTCTAATCTAAAAAAAAATCTGGATTTTGTTTCAACTCAAGTGGGAGTTTCTGGCCGCTTCATTTTGTTTTGTGGTTTATAAATTACATTTTGTTGAAAATCTAGTTTGAACCATTATTTTTAGAAAGTCATACTCCAAGCAGTGTTTGATAATAACACAATGTAGGATTTGTTTGATCAACTTTACATTTTAAGTAAAGCTGTCTTAGAGTGTGTTTAATGGAACTACACTCTCCCCGTTCCGGTAGTAATGACGTATTTATTTTTTTACTGGATTCAATGATCATGTTTGACCATTAATATCTCTAGCTACATATGTCAATTTTGCATAAAAATTGATATTTAGAAAATATATGTTAAGATGAATTCAACAATATCTCACATGGTATATTTATTATATATAATCATTTATATTTATGGTCAAAGTTTACCAAATTTGACTTTAAAAAATAAATATGTCATTACTGGTAGGATGAGAGGAATACTTTATAAGTAAAAGTGACTTATATTGAAAGTTGGGAAGATCTAACTTCTATTTTTCCTTTAACTATTACTTTTGCTTTTAAATTTAATTTTTAGCACTTTATCAAACAATTAAAAGTACTTAATTTATAAACAAAACAACTTTATAAGCCCCTCAAATACATGGTAATAAAAGTTTCACAACAACAGAGGAAAAATGAAGAGCTCCATAGTTTCAGGATGGAAGATTATGTTCTTGAAACACTAAAATGTGCAAAAGACTAGCTGATTATGGCGTTCTTCTTCAAAATGGAACTACTCCCTCCCTCTTTTAGTGTCTTACATCACTATTCATCAATAAAGTTGATATTGTTTGTATTGTAAAAATATATAAATATATAAATGTGAAAAATATCACATGAAATACTGCTACATTCATCGTAACACGTATTTTTATAATATTTAACTTTCATAATTTATTTTTAAACATAATTTAAGATATTAAAATCATAAAATCACCATTGAATAGTGACAAAAGAGGAAGTATGACAATAAAAGAGGGACAGAGGGAGTATACAAAATTCATTCAATTTTATCTGCATTTTTTTTCTAATCCCGTTTCATTCACTCATTTCTTTACTGTAAATCTAAACACTTTAAAATATAGTGTTAAATTCATTTTTTAAAATGAAGAGAGTGTGAAACTATTTAAATAATATAATTTCCGACACACAACCAAACGATCACTAAAATCAAATTTTGCAGTGTGTGGAATAGATGGTACAATTAAGAAGCTGGCTCTCAAACAAACACTAGAATCTGAAAAGGATAAAAACGTTAAAGAAAATTATTCTGATCCACCCCAAAAGGCAAAAGGCAAAAGGCAAAACCTATCTGTAAGCTAAAGAATGGTCTGTTGTGAAAGCCCTTGGGTCATGTGCAGTGGTAGAGACGGCTAGCGATCTCTTACCAATTAAATATATAATTTTTCTCAATCTCTCTCTTCCACCTAACACTAAGAGACCAATTAAGAGATCGCCCCTTTTTTCCTCCACAGTGGTAAGAGACCACTCTGCACTATTCATGGACCTCACTTGATTTTCTCTATCCTACTCATTAATTTTACCATTAACAATTAATCTAAATAAATTTGTCCACCCAAAATAATTTTAATATGAAATTTAATAATGCATTATAATATATAAAATGAATTTCGTTTTTCAAACATTATTAAATCATTTAATTTTTTTCTTTTATAAAGCGTCCTTCGTTTTAAAATAATAATTTCATTTCATTTTTTCAAAAACTATTATATATTTTTTTTCTTTTTCAGATTTTAAATAAAAATTACAGATTTTATAAAAGTATTTTACACATTTTAAAATTAATTTTACAAACTTTAAAAAATTCAGATTTTTAAAAATAAATAAATGAGGGGACACGTGGCCCAACCAATGGGCGACACGTGTCCCCATGTGAGATTAAAAGAAAAGAAGAGAAGGCACAAGTGCCCACTTGCTCTGCACGGTCAGAGGCCAATGTTAATTTGTCTGACATTTCCGTCTCTTAACCGGTCTCTTAGCAAGAGACCCTTGAGTGGTCTCTTGTTAAGAGACCACTCAAGAGATCCCCACTGTGGAAATTTTCGGTCTCTTAAATGGTCTCTTAAAATTAAGAGACCATCACTGCACATGCCCTTAAACTGCCTCAAAACTTGTGAATAAAAAATTCAGTTAAAGCTTAAATTTTCTAAGTATTCAGTTAAAAGCACTGATCTCAAACACACAAATACAAATATTTTTAGAGAGGAATCCAAATATAATTTATAAAATTTATAAGTTTTAGAGTTTCAAAAACAGCACATCCTCATCCCAATTGTTGGGTCTCTTCAAATTTCAAAAGTATTAGTTAATAAGAGTTGGAAAAAAATCATTCATGAATGGGCAGATCAAGCGATTGTTCATTAATCAGGAATCTCAAGAGTTATGTTCATAAATTGGAAGACTTTTGATTTGTACCGGAACTCTATTGAATAGATGTAGAGTTGGAGTTGTTAGGGGTGAGTTTTGTAGACGTGTGTTCTAGTCTTACAATCACCCCTCTGTATCTGTAATCTGGGTCAAGTGGTCCTGCGTGACGTAATGTCTAACATCTGTAATATGTCTGACTCATTTGGGCAATAAGATTAATTTGTTTCTGTTCGTGAAGGTAGCCAACAGGTTTGGTGAACCACGTTAAAACTTGTGTTCAATTTTTATGCTTTTTTGTCATCTTGAGCTGCACTAGGGAATTAATTTCCCCTACACCAGCAAAAGTTGCACACTTTGACTTTTGACATTTGACTCAATAAAATGTTCAAGCATTAATACTTTTAATTATGTATAATTATAAAAGGTAAAGTTTTGAGAAAAAACGTCTTGCCATAGACATATGAAAAAATTGGGTTGAATTAGAATTATACAAAGATAAAAGGTTTTAGTTGTAATATTAAAATTTTATTATGCAATGTGTAATAGTTATAAGTTTATGACCCGATTAATGCAACTCAAAAATTTTATCTTGATTTATTCTAATTTGCAGTTTAAACATTGATTTTTCATAACTTATGTAAATACCGTCTTTCAAGAGATTGACTCAATTATAAATTATAAAAAAATATTTTGAAAATATAGATTAAAACGAATTTAACAATGTGTCACGTGATAATATCCTGACTTATATGTTAATAGAATGTTATAGTTTAAATAAGTTAGTTTTGATTAAATTAATGGCAAAATCTTGGGAAAGGTCATTTTTCCCATAGGCATATGAAAAAATGAGTTGAATTACAATTATAGAAATATAAAAGGTTTTAGATGCAATATTAAAATTTTATTACATGCAACGTGCAGCAGTTATATATTTATGATTCGATTAATACAACCCGAAAATTTTATTATGATTTCTTTTAGGGTTATTTACATTTATAACCATGACTTTAGGCTAAAAGTGTCAATATAGCCCTACAATCTCTGAAAGTGTCAATTTAACCCTAACTAATTATTCTATGTGTCAATCTAACCCTAACTTTTGGAACATTTGTGCCGATATACCCAAAATTCATATTTCCGGCATTAGCCCTCTAAATTCCAGCAATGAGAAGAAAGTGGAATAACTAAAATAGCCTGACTTATGAGCCAAAAATTTTATCCCAAAAATACCTCTCAACCTATCATTCTTCTTCAAATGTTGTCGCCGATGTTGTGCTCCGTCGCGATGCTCCTCCTCCACCGCCGCCATATCAAGATATCCAACTCATATCAATTTCTTAGCAATAATAGTAGCAAATCATAGATTTGGCTGAACAAAATCATTTAAAATTTTGTCTCAATAACAAAATTTCAACTTTCCCAATGGGAAAGTAACTCAAGTTTGTTTCTTGATTAATGTTCTTCCAAAACACTAATAATTTTTTGTTGAACATAGAAAGTGGTATAGCAGTCTCAAGAAGTTTATCACTTTTGTGCCAATGCATCATCTTTTTTTTTGCGCATGACCATACTCTGACCTGCATTTTATAAACAATCCGGGTATAAATAGGGGACGAATCCTAAATAAGGTGGTCGTCGCCGCTTTGCAAGGTAGTAAATTCAAATCCCACCAGCATAGCAGTATTACTAGTAACAATGGCATCGAAGGAGCATTGTATCGTGAGTGCAAGAATAAGAGAACGGGAGGACAAACTTACCGGTGCACGATCAGCTACCACATGCACGAGCTCCGCCACCGTGCTTCGCCTCCGACTCTGTCAGATTCACCGCCGCCTCCTCTGCCACCCTCATCCCTCTCTCCTCCCTTTCACTACCGTCGCTGCTACATTCTTCTTCCCCAGCCCCCACCACCTCCACACCCTACTCTCCCCTCCCTTCGCCGCCCGCGCCTCCTCTCCGAGACCACCACCCCAACCACCCCCGATTTACCCTGATTCACCTAAACCCTAGCCCCCTTCGCCGCCCTCCTCCTCATCTCTGAGACCACCGTTGGTGGTGGTTCACCACCTCACCACCCCCGATTTTCCCTGATTCACCTAAACCGTGGCCTTTTTCTCGTTGACCATTGCCGTTGTCGTCACCCACCGCCTTGAGCTCCCCCCTGCAGTCCACCGAAAACCTACCCACCCTCCAATCACATCCCTCTCCCTGCCTCCGCCACCCCTCTTCTTCAATAAAAAATAGTAGTGAGAAATACTCCAGTCAAGCGAGTGGTGACATCGAGCGGTGATGAGTCGGGTTGTGTGTTTTCAGCGTGAGGGAGGAAGAAATTGTAGAAGACAGTGGGAGGAAAGAGGGAGTGTGGTCTTTTCATAATTTAGTTTTTTTTAATGAGGGAAAATCGGTCTTTTCAACAAACTCGGGCAGCAAAACGATTGACCAAAAATTCAATGAGGTCAAATGTTATTTTGGCACTTTATGAGATTACAAGGTTATATTGGCACTTCCAACCTAAAGTCAGAGTCATTTTAGCACTTAACTCTTTCTTTTATTTTTCAATTTAAACCTTAATTTTTCCATAACTTATGGAAAAATCGTTTTTCAAAAGACTGACTCTAAATTAATAGTACAATTGTAAATTATGCTGGGTAAAAGGAGTACTCCCTCTGTCTCAGCCCAAATTACTATCTACTTTATGTCACTATTCTCTATCAAAGTTTGACCGTATATTTGAATATATATATATATATATATATATGAGAAATAATATTATCGTATGTAATATTGTTGAATTTATCGTAACAAGTAGTTTCTAGAAAGTAACTTTTTATTTATCGTTACTACACGTAATTAAACATAACAGTTAAACATATTTCTCGAAAAGTGTGTAATGATTGGGGTTGTAATTTGAAATGAGAAGGAGTGGGTATTAAGTTTTTGTTTCCTTGATGTTCAATAATTGAGTTTGTACTTTGTAATTATTCATACGTGCCAAATTTCATTCCTGTACTTTTTTCATTATTGAAAGATACTTTTTCCATTTCTGACACACTTTATTTTTTTGGTTATTTTTTTGGATTTGACACACTTTCTTTTTATGACAATATTTCTTCAATATCCTCCACTCATTCTACTTTTCCTTTTTTAAATTCAATTCCATCCACTCATTTCATCCACATAAATCCAAACACCTAAAGTTATGGTGTCACATCCAATGAAACGGAGGTAGTATGATCCGATTAGGAATTACGATAACAGTACTAGTACCTAAATGTATAATTATCAGCTGACATCTTAGGCCACGTTCAGTTCAACTTTTTTCACCTCCAAATCTCAGCTCAATTTATTTCATCTCATCTCAATTCTTCTCAACTCTTATCAGGTCATCTCAGTTCATCTCAACTCTAATCAACTTAACTTAGCTCTTCTAAGCTCCTCTCAATTGTTCTTAACTTCTCTCAACTCTTCTCAACTCAACTCTTTTCAGATCCAATCAACTCAACTCAACTCTAATAATTTTAGATCGTCTACTTTCAACTCCATTCAAATTTTTTAATTCAGAAAGTTCTTTCATCTATTTTGAATATGAAACTTTTAGTAAATGTTGTTCATATTTGAATGTATAAATTATTATAATTATATGAAAAGTATACATACTATTATAAATCTTTAATTTAACATACAATTAACATATTATATTATTAATTATTAACAAATTGTTACCATAAAATTTTAAAATCTTAATTTTAAAATCATTTAATTAAGTTTCACTGGGGTGTTAAAATTTAAATTATGAATTTTACTTGTATTGAATACGGTAAAAACTACAAGGTAAATAGTGGAAAAAATAGATAGTTGTCCTTTTTAGATAAATTCTATCTAAATTATTAATCAATGTTCTAAATTATGGTGTAATGAGTCTGGTTTAGTGGTAAGCCACACTCTCAATAACTGAGAGGTCCCGGGTTCAAAACACACCCCCATAAAAAATTGTGAATATTAGAGCAATTTCTTGATGGGGTTTACCCAGTGTTGTGGAACTGTGTCGGTGGTCCCCGATGTGGTTTATCAACCTGCAGGTGGTCAATGGCGGTGAGATTGTGGTGGTTCCAATTTTCGGTTGCAGTGGTTCGTTGGTGATGCAGCGTTTGAGTGTTCTCAGGAGGGTGTCCTTGTATATCAAATGGATGGAGTTTCATGCTCCACTGAGTTTCAACAGATTCAATGGTGGTGTCTCCTAGTTAGGTCGTAGATTAGGATGTTAATATATAATTTGGTTCCTTGTATGTAACATTTCAAAAAAAGTTCTAAATTATGGAAGTATACAGTACCAAATTCACTTCGACTCATTAATGGTAAAATTTTCAAAATGACTGAACTACACACCTATTACTCAATATGTAGTTTAAATCAGTTCAATACCTATAAATAACATGATATGCATAACTCAAATGAAAATTAATATTTGCAGTAGTATAACTCAAGTTATGAAAATATATATTTTGGGCGCAGTAGTACCAATATTGTATTTGTTTACATTCATACTACCAACGCCGAGATTGTATATTGTAGCAACATGTCGAATTATTATACGTTTGTGGTATGAGTGGTATGATGTATTTGGAGTTGTTTGGTTTTAAAAACTTTGTTCTCCAACCCTACATTTGTAGTCTCGCGTTTCTTATTACCTACAAACATTTATTATAATTATAATATATTTCACATAAAATTCATATTATTAATAATTGCATTTATTATATTTGTGAAATGTTTTCAATTATAAAAATATATTTCATTTCACTTCAAACTCGATAACGTCAGGGTTTGAATTCCATAATTACATCATAAAATTTACATCATATATTAAATTTTTAAACAGATTATTTAATTCACATGCACTATTATTTATATCATAATTAATTTTTAATATGTAATATAATTTAACCATTATTTTTTTAAATTATTTTTTGTTCAGTTATGTTTTATTCAGTTCAGTTCAGGTTGAATCAGTTCGCTTCAATTTAATTCACTTTGGTTCATTTTTATTTTGTTCTTCTCTGTTAGACTAAGTTCACTTCAGTTGAGTTTAGTGTGATTCATTTCACTTCAGCTTCATTCATTTGTATTCATTTTGATGCAGTTTGGTTAATTTTGATTTAGTTTAGTTCAGTTTGATGCAATTCGGTTTAGTTTGATTCGGTCTGCTTCAGCTGTCTCAGTTCTATTCAGTTTGATTCAGTCAATTTAATTCGTTTCAATTCAGTTGACTCAGTTAAGTTCACTTAGCTTCAGTTCATTTCATTTTGATTTAG
Organism: Rubia tinctorum; assembly: GCA_032355605.1. Classification (NCBI taxonomy): domain Eukaryota; kingdom Viridiplantae; phylum Streptophyta; class Magnoliopsida; order Gentianales; family Rubiaceae; genus Rubia; species Rubia tinctorum. Next base: position 11,510 of record JAULKM010103130.1, on the reverse strand, counting down.
TAAGTTAGCTTTGGTTCATTTCAGTTCATCGAAATTTAATTCAGTTTTGTTCAGTTACAATCATGTAAATTCAACTCCAATCAGTTCAACTCAACTCTTCTCAACTCAACTCAGGTCTTCTCAGCTCCTCTCAACTCTTCTCACATCTTCTCAGCTCCAATAAATTCAGCTCAACTCAACTCAACTCAACTCCGTTTCATCTGAACTGAACAGGGCCTTAGTTTTCGATTTGCCCGTCTATTGCCTTCAAATAAAAGGGCTGGGTAGGATATTTTTTTCTTGAATGAGTACTCTATTGGGATTAAATAGTCACATGAATATTATTATATATTAATCAGATTATATTAACGGATAATGCTCGGTCTAGTTAGGTTTAGTTGTGTTGACTTGAATTTATTAGTGTTGAGTTTATTGATGGTGAAATATGTTACAAATTAAATTTATATAGCACTGAGTTTATTAATGCCAAAGAATTTATTGTGTTTCATTGTGATGGTTGAGGAGGCATTTGCATGGCATGATTAGCAAGAAATGATGGTTGAGGAGGCATTTGAGGGAGGAAAAACACACCATCAAGCAAAGCATAAGAAAGCTTTAGCTCCTCCCTTGTTCCTTTCTTTATTCTTGTTTCAGACTTTAATTACTCCTCCGTTTCAAGAAATCCGCACACTTTCATTTTATAGGTGTCTCAGGTAAATTTGCACATTTTTCGCTTTAAGTAAAATTTAACATAAAACTTAACATTCAAATAATGTATTTACCCTTATTAAATCAAAATTTAACACGGTAAAATTTAACATAAAAATTAACATATAAATTGATGTATTTACCCTTATTAAATAAAAAAAATTACACTTCCCTAGCTCCATTTCCTCCACCCATTTTCTCCAACCTCATTTCCTCCACCCATTTTCTCATAACCTCATTTTCTCCAGCCCTTCTCCAGCTCCATTTCCTCCACCCTTTTCCTCCGCTGACAATCCCATGCCGGAACCCTAGCTTCCCTTCACTCTACTTCCCTCTCCACCATCTCTACCTCCCCTCGCCTCCGCCACCGTACCTCCTTCCCTCCGGCTCTACCTCTTCCCCTCCCATCGCCTCAACCTCCTCCCTCCCATCGACTTCCATTTGAACACGTCATCGTTGCTAATGTTGAACACCTCGTCCTTGGCTTAGGGGTCGACAACAGCTCAGATCTGATGCTCCGCGACCAGGTCGGTGTCAGAGCAGTCAGGTAGTCGTCCCACACCGCCGAACCGCCGAGAGTGAGAGTTTCGATGATGTTCATGGCGGGGTTGAGGAGGAGACGGAACCCTAGCCTAGGACCCGATTATCTTTCTAGGTTGGCGGAACCCTAGTCGAGGAGGAGGCGGTGGAGAGAGTTGAAGAGGAGAGTTAGATCTGGGTTATAAAAGGCATGGGCATTTTTGTCTTTTCACCAGGGAAAATTTTTCTCCCTGCAGATTCCCTTGGGACAGAGGGAGTATTATTTTTTTTAACTCACTATTATCTACTACATCGAATGCATCCCCTCTTGACTCTCAGCTTCTTTTTGAGATCATTGTTGCCATAACAAAGGGATGAATTGTATGTCTGAGTGATGATTTTTAGCAAAAGTGAAACTATTTGTAGATAGTAACATTGACTCTGAAAAATAAATACGCACTTGCTAATAAAATTATGGTTGGAATTCTTCGGAGTAACCAAACCAAGCAAAGTATACATTCATCATTGGGAAAAATATAGTAAAATAAAGCTCGAGCAGCACCATCCATGGAAAATAATGCGATGAATGTAGAAACAAAGCGAGCGTGTTAGCATAACAAAACAGGGCTGGTCGCTCCAACCAGAAACCAGGGTAATTAATGAATCCATTCAACATCGAATATCCGACATCACAGTTCTGCTTACCCTTCTTCTCAAAATACAAATACAAGTATAACGTGTTAGGTATGCATTTGTGAAAAGAATCCCCGCTTGCAACCTCAACTATTATATTCCAAAAACACCATGAAAAGCTTAAAATCAAGAGGCCTAGCCTTTCAACCCAAAATACCACACACTCTAATCTGGAGTTTTCTTGCTTATATACATACTACTTCATCACTGTCGGGATTGGGTTGCGATTCCATTGAGTTCCGCACACGAATGCAAAGTATATATTCAATAACGGGAAAATGATCACAAAGTCAGATTGCACATACCATCCTTGAACAGAATGCAGTGATTCTGAATTATACGCCCAAATGTAGAGTGATATTTGTTCGAACAAGAAGCCAAGAATAGCACCAGTACTCTTGACCTTGCAAATAGTGAGTATAGAATGAATGAAAATATGTTAGCACAGTCACAAATAAACTCGAATAAACTCGCAATTTCACCTGTTTTATGAAAGATGACTGCAGAAACACCTCTGCAGCGTACAACAAGAGGTAGGCAATGGTAGTGCATTTCCGAAATAATTTGAAGTATGTGACGCACTCTATATATAAATTATAACTTAACAATTCCTCTAAACTGTAAGTTATCGCCATAATCAAGAATCCAAATCTCTCCACCAAGAACAACCATTTGTGATCGATCAACACCGCCATTCTGTGATCCATCTTTGATCGGATTCCTCAATTCTTCCGGCGGCTTGGATCATGGCATAAATTGTGTGGAAGATGTAGTTTTGGCATGCAACACTGAAATTTGGTGACTAATTTTAGCAAGTACTGGATTATTTATGCGTCAACTTCCCTTTCATTTCAAACCAGAACCTGACTTTGTCAATATCTTCCTATTACTATCTCGACAAAAAAATATATAAATATTGGTTCTTATGTTGGCATGTTGCTCAAACGACAAATTTTTCTTTATTTGATGACAGACACATGTGCTCCCTTCGTCTTATGTGAAAATAGATAAAGAAAAAATACTCTTTCGATCAAACACAACAAATCAAGGTACTTCCTCCGTTCAGCTTATGCCAAACTTTTTCCTAGTATTCCAGGGCTACGGAGTTTTTTAACTGTTGTACTTATAAACAAAACATTTTTTGGTGTTTGATAAATTATTAAAAAATAAATTATTTTGAAAGCAGAATTTTTTTTTGGGAAAAAAATAGAAGTTGGTCTCGCTTTTAAAATAAGCTAATTTTGCTTATAAACACAGTTATACCAAACAGAGCCTAACTATATTTTAACATTTTAGCCACACACAAAGAATTAGGGGCAATCTTTAAGAAAAAAACCTAGGGGCACATTAATTGTCAAGCATGCGTGAGGATGGTCCTTTTTATTTGATTTTTGATGAATTAAAGTGAACTAAATCAGGTGGATTGAATCTAAATTTAATTAAAATAAATATCAAATAGTAATACTAAAATAAAATATTATTGAAATGACTTGAAATATCGGTAAAGGTAAAAAATAAATTTGATAATGTTATTTTCAAATGTAACTTATTTTCTTTTCTTAATCAATCAAATGTTCACATTTTTTTCATTATTATCTTAGAGTGGGTCTCCTGATAGGCGGTCTGTCCATACGTTTATGGACAGACCAAGGATCTATCTGCAATTAATAAAAAATATATAAAAATTTACGGGCGGGGTCATTGAATTCGGGTCGGGTTATAACAAACCATTCTCTTCTCCACTGCGTTTCTTTCCTTCTTCTTCCTTTTGCAAACCAACCAGTGGACATTCTTCCTCCTTCTTCATCCTTCTCCGTCCTTCTTCATCCTTATTTTTCAATCTATCAACAAACATTCATCTTTCTTTGATCGATAAATTTCTCAAACATTCCTTCTTCGATTTGCAGACATTCTAGCCGACCGAATCCTTCTCCGATTAATTCATCTTTTTTTTCCCGATGAGTTCTTCAAACGACCGGTTAGTGTCCGACAAAATTTGCGATTAGTTCTTCGCCCTGAAACAAGATCTGCATCAACGAATATCAATTTCAAATTAATGAAATTCAGTTTTAAGAGGATGAACATTCGCCTAATAGTGTCCAAAATATGAATTTTTCACAACCGATTGAGTTTATGTTGTTTAGTTTCCTTCGATGTAAATTATTGTTGTTGAAACTTCTGAATGTATTCTATTGTTGTGAACATGTTAAAAACATGTGGCAAATATTCAAAAAACAAACTATATGCTGCTGAAATTTTTTGTATATACTGAGCACCTGGTACCTTGCAATATGTATCGTTTGTTTTAAAACATGCATTTGTTTTAAAATCTCTGAATATGAATTATGAAACTTTTCCAGGAGGTAATGTATAAGTTAAATTATGAATAGTTTGTGTTTTGTTAAAACATGCACATGTTATCCTACAACTAGTATATGTTATATTTTACACAAAACGGAGGAGACTAAAATTTGACAGTTTAAAATTATCATATTAATTATGCATTAATTACTTTACAACATGTATTGTTCAAATAAAACCACGTACGTGATTAAAATTTGTCAAATATTTTTATGAATAGCTAAACTTTGTCATGAGGTCGTTTATAAGTGACCTTATGAATTGTTTATGTTTTGTTAAAACATGCATATGTTAGCCTCCAACTAGTATTTCTTATAGTATGCATAACAGAGGTCACATTTTTTGTAGTTTTTCAAATTTTCATGTACTGCATTTAATACTTTACAAAATATAATTAGATTACATTAAAACATATATTTGTTTTTTTTAAATGAGCATATTTCATGATTTAAATCAAAGAGAGGTCACAGAAAGTCTTGCCGGCGTGAAAGTAACACATGTATAGCATTACATACTTTGTATTAAAAAACATGCAAATTTGGTCAATTTCAAACACAAGGGAGGTTCTCAACATCTAAACAAAATGGAAGATAAAGTGCTCGTGAATCTTCCATTAGAGAACTTACAATTACAACATTAATCCTATCTAAATTAACTAATAGTCTCTTATACAATAAATCAATTATTAATCTTCAAAAAGAGATCATCTTCGAATCTTCAAGTTCAATGTCATTTTCATCCGAATTCTCATCGTGTTAGAACGTCTTGAAAAGTTCAATTCAATATTGTCTAATTCCTTAAAAGTTATACCACTTCAAGTTTAGATCCAACACCTACAAATTAAAAAGTCATACACGTTGGATATTAACAGTTGCAGCATATAAGCAAACAGGTACAATTATTAATTTAAAAAAACAATAATCAATAATGAAAAAAAGTCAACCATAATAAAACTAACAAATACCTACTGGATACTAATATATGCAATATAAGTAAACAAATGCATTTCATAATTCAAAACGAACAACCAACAACAAATTTGTATAAAACAAACCATACACAACACAACTAACAACTACATATTGGATACTAACAGATGCAACATATACGTAAACAAGTGTTGTTCTTAATTCAAAATGGACAATCAACAAAAAAATAAAAATAAAAAAGGCATACACAGTACAACTAACAAGTACACATTGAATGATAAAAATACAATATATGAGTAAAGAAATGCACCTCGTAATTCAAAATAGACAATAAACAACGAATGGGGAAAAAAGTCATTCACGGTACAAATAACAAGTTCACATTGGATAATAACAGCTGCAACGTATAAGTAAACGAATGCAGCTCGTAATTCAAGACGAACAATGAACAAGTTTGTTGTAACAACAAGAAGACAATTCAAAACCAGATCTCAGAAAACGCATATAGAAACTCAAAACACTTTAAATGATGTCTATCCAACACTCAACAAAACAAAGAACATACTAAATCAAACAAAAATTGTGTAATAATACCTTCGAAAATAAACCCTAGATATGCGGCATACCTCATCTTGTGAACGATCGATGAACAACCACTGAAGAAACAAAACAACGACGCCGAAGAAGAATCAGAGAAATGAGCAAATGCAAAATCACGAAGAAGAGGCGGAAAAAACAGAGAATAGGCAGAAAAACGTGCGGCCGCGGAGAAACGGAGAAGAGGCACCGGAGAGGATGAGGATTTTCCTGAGATAAGAGGGAAATCGTCGGAGAAAGAAGAGACCTATTGTCGTATTGCAGAGAGTAGAAAAAGATCTGTAAAAGAGAGAGAGAAACAAGGGTTAATACAATTTAAAAGTTAATTCTTTATTAATTATAAAAAGAACCCCATTTTACAAAATAATTCCACCATCCCAACATTAATGACATATTTGTTTTTTCACAGTTTTCAATGATCATGTTTGATCGCCAATATCTCTAGATACATATGTCAATTCCGCATAAAAATTGTTATTTAAAAAATATATGTTATGATGAATTTAACAATATCTCACATAATATATTTATTATGTATATATTAATTTATATTTACGGTCAAAGTTTACCAAATTTGACTTTGAAAAAGTAAATATATCAATACTAATGATACGGAGAAAGTAATTTTTATTTATGGACATGCCGCATTTCCTGAAACTTTCTCATGCTCCTATATATACTTGTTCACCCGTGTCCAAAACTCACCCAAATAAGTAGAAGGTGTGTTTGTTCGAGACTTTTCTTCTTCTTTTATATAAACTAGTAAAGTAACACCGCGCGATACACAGTGAATTTAATAAATAATTTAATTAAAATTTTATGATCTTATTCTGGTTTTTATAATTCTTATATAATTTTAGTGGATATCGTTAATTACTGTAATTTTATTAAATATGCTTTTAAGTAATTTTATTAAATGTGCTTTTAAGTATTTTTGTTTGTGCATTATATTAATTTAAATAGGTAAAAGTAATGTAGAAATTAAATTTGGGTGCACTTACTTATGAAAAGGTCTATCAGCACCACGTACGGACGGTCCTCCATCCTATAATCGCGTGAAAATAAACTGCAATGTTTTTTCCAATACGAATTTGCATAAATGTACCAATACAATACATAAAATGTAAAATTAACTAATTTAATAAATATATGTATACACACACACACACACACATATATATATATATATATATATATATATTTGGGATATCATCCTTACATTATCTCAAGAATATCATATAATTTGACTTGATTCTGTTGTAAATATTAATTTTAACATATTATGAAATATATAGGGTGACACACATTTAGAGTTTGAAATTTTCATGATAATAAATCAAAAGAAAAGAAAAACTTAATGCTTAATTTATCTTCATATTTAAAAAATACATTTTTAAAGTTGTATGAAATTTCTTATTTTAAATATCTAAAAAAAATTACATATCAAACTCTTAATAATATCATAATTTATATTTGAATAACTTTTAATTTTCTAAACATGGTAAGTGAACTAGAAAATAAAATGTATATTCAATTGTGAAGAACTATAATTTTTTAAACGTAGTCAATCGATTCTAAAAGTTTTATTTATCCATTTTGGATAAACTTTAATCATGGTGGAAAGGGATTATTATATGCATCCTAACAGTTTTTCAAAATGAAATAAACACTACACGAAAATCCGTTATTCCTAACTTCGCTTTTACATATCAATCTAGCTAATAGAAATGTTGTTTGTTTTGATACATTTCCTTGGATTTGCCTCCATCTCATATGATAAGAGAAATGAAGGTTAGATATCCAATGGAATCTCCAATCTAAGTTAAAAAATATAGTGTCTCAATAAAGATCAAAATCAAAAGAATATGATTTTGTATTAGCCACTTGCATTTAGATTCCCAGAGGATGTTTCTATTTAAATTTTTGCAGTTGAGCCTACAATGTTCACCACCTTGTTAAATTTGTCCCCAAAAGTCATTTGGTGATCATGCTCTGCGGTCGGGGTCATTTCCTTGGCAATCTGACATAATCAAAACTTAAAGTATATCAAATAAAGCCATGAACTTTCTGTATGAACCATATTAATAACAACTGAACATTAAATAGCAGCCTTCAAAATTCTATTTTGTGATCATATTTGCCCCTGTGATTTTGTAGCATGTCAACGACACTCAGAAGAACGACACCAAATAATTGATGTTAATTTGCCGAGGAACAAGACTGTATGATTCTACATAATCCATCTAATATTAAAACAAAACAACCCACTTAAACAACCTTCAAAACTAAAAGTTCTACTCTAGTCTTAGATTGTGATGCAACTTTCCTCTCAAGTCAACTTTAATTCACACCATATACACAAAGAACGCGACTTCGCCAACACTTAAAAGTATGATTTGATCATGAAACTTAAGATGGAACTAAGAAGAATATGTAGAAATAGTCTCTCTTTATAAAACAAAATACTTTGGAGCTGAGAATCTAATCTTTGATGCAACTCCTTAATCTTTCGGGAAAGCTCAACCTTTTTTCCTTGTAGCTCTGTAAAAGGTATTCCTTACCATATGTTACTTCCTTCAACTTGGTAATTTCCCTTCTAAACATTTCCTCATGGAAATAAAAGTATTCTAGACTATGTTTTTGGACATGCTACAGATACGAGGCAGTTAGGATCCTTCAAACTCTACCAATATAACATAAAAATAAAATGACACAAAATCAAGCTCAACTTCATTTTTGGTATATCATTAGAACCTTGTAATTTCTAAGAAAGTGATTTCGCTAGCCCATAATCAACAGATTTGATGAAATTGATGCAACATCAACAGGGAAAGCTGACCTTGTTCTGTTCCCATCAATTCTTTTTCTCTTGAAAACCATTTTCGACATTGGAAGACCATGAACACGAGAAACATACTTCTGGTGTTTTTGAGCTGCCTGCAAGGATATATTCTATGTCATTATATTCTGGAAAAAATCCTCCTCGACAATACCCAATCACACATAACATCCCTGAAATTGAAAAGACAATAACCACATACACTTATTCACATAACATATTGAGAGTGATATTCAATATTTTACATTATAAAGTCCTGAACATCTAAAGGTCATCTTCTTAATATTATACCATTACAGGTAATTAATAGCAATTTGTAAGTCAAGTACAACATGCAGTTTGATACTATCCAAATGCTCAAAACATACCAGTACATACGGTGAAGGTTTTAAATCAAACATAGTTGTAATTTGAGCAGTACCATCATTTTTTAAAGGAAATTCCTCTGCACAAAAATGACCGAGTAACAACTTTAACTAATAAGAAACCTTCCATCAAAAGCAAAATGATATAAAAAATATTTTAAAGAAAATATAGACAAAGATTTGACAGGGTCAAAGAAATGTCTTTATCCAGGCTGTTTCAAAGGAGTTTTACTTCAAGCTTGTGTCACAATTATTCTTTTACATGAAAAAATATTTAGCAAACGTTTTCAAAGTCTATTGCATCCAAGAATAGAGTAGGTGAAGGCTCTTCGTCAAAGCTTGAATCAGTTTTTAGAACAGTCCTGCAGATTCCTGATTCAGTTTAAGCACAGAAGGGTCGACTACCACGCAGTAGTGTATGAGCTATAACACCAATATTCCAGACATTTGTGTTGTATGATGTCTGTAAAACTACTCCAGGGGAAACATAGTATGCACCGCCAAATGGCAACAATGTTATTAAGCCTTTTATCTACAAAGTATTTGATTAATTGAAATGGACTGGCCTCGTGAGGCTCAAAATATATATATGAAAAATAATAACATTGTTGGAACTTGAAGTAAAAGAACAAACTTGGCTTCACAAAATCCAACAATCCAAAATCTATAGCTGAGGTGCTCCTATTTTAATAGGGTTTTCTGGGACTTCTGAGAACGAAAAAGAGGTTCTGAATTAAGAAGAAAAACTAAAATCCCAATCATGTTTGACCAACCGTAGATTCGGTTGTCGGGTTTGGGGGAATTCCTCCCGTGCTAAGATCGAGAACGAAAAATCAGAACTGAGTGATGCTTGGAGGAATTCCTCACGTGTTGAATCAGAGCTTTTCCATCCATAGTCCCTGTAAATTAATAGAAACAAATTAAAAGTATGGTTTCTTTCCAACTAAAAATTTTTATGCAAAGATCCATCAGATTGAAAGTTACACTATCATGAGAAAAAACCATCAAACTAACTAACATCAGATCATAGTTAGCCATGCAAAGAACCAATTAATGATAAACCAAGGTTACTTAGGCCCTCAAAGATATGCAATAGCCAAATAACTACAAATTCAATAACAAAAAACCTAAAGCATCAACATATTCAACCTCAGTTTAATTTCAAAATAGTTGCCCAGCTTGTACCTAACTATAGATGTACATGGTGCAATATGGTGCACAAATCAGTAAACAATCAAAATAGATATGTCCAATATCAAGATCCACTTCAATACAATAACATATCCAACACAAACAAATCAGACGTATTCTCGCGCTCAAAGAAGCACATAGCAATCATGCGTGAATAGGGATGATCATGGGCCAGGTCTAATAAGGTCAAGACCCGACCCTTAAAAAATTTAGTTAGACCCAGACCCGACACCGTCCCATAGGGTTTGAAAATCTTAGACCCATACTCAAACCCGATGGGTCCTAAATGGGTCTAACTTTCTAATTTTTTTTCTTTCACAAAATAAAATATGTATTATCTTAAATATAAATAATTCAAGTTCAACATGGACATGAATTAATTCTTTAAGAAAAAATATACAATACACATTATTTGATTAGTTAAAAATAAAAATACAAAAAAATATGAAAGTAATTTTGAAATTAAGATAAATAATATATATTTAGGATAATATGGGTCTACGGGTAGGGTATGGGTTGAGTCAGGGTCTTAATATTTTAGACCTGGACCCGAACTCATTTTTTAAAATTTAGACCCATACCCGGACCCGGATCCGATGGGTCTAAATTTTTTAGGCCCATACCCGACCCAACGGTTCTAGACCCTATGGGTCTAGATCGGGTTCTAGATCCATGATCATCCCTACGCGTGAATCATTTTGAACTCATTTAACATAAAAAAACCTCACTCTCATGCATAATTTGAGAACCGCAAATCCGTAAACAAACAAACAACTGGTGTATTGATATATTACATTCAGCGCACGTAAGCAAACCCTGTAATTCCTTAAGGCCAAGGACAACACAGACACATATTTCCAAACCTTAGGAGAGCTCTAATCACTGATAAACACGCATCAGATCCAAATCAATGAAGAACGAATCAAAATAGCGATGGAGACCATGCCATGGTGAATTGAAATTCAACACAAACACAACGATAAGGAGAGGATAAGAAGGAATATACCTGAGGAGGAAGCAAAGAGCGATGGAGAATGAAGCTCTTCTCCTGAGACAACGTGGTGTGAATTGGAATGGAACTTTGCTGTGAAAGGGGTCTTGGACTGCGAAACGACGCTGTTTCGCGAAACCACTGTAGAGCACATGGGTAGTATATCAGAGGGTGAAAAATCACACACACAACGCAAGTGTCCAAAATAACCTTGGATGACCATTTTGTCGATAATTGAATGGGAGGATTCGTTTTTAATTTTAGAGTAAAATGCTTAGATGACCCTCAGTTCTTTGCAAAGTGCAAATATAACCCTCAGTTTTTTAAAAGTGCTAATA
>JAULKM010103114.1:0-25351 GCA_032355605.1 Rubia tinctorum | reverse complement strand
TCTACCCTTTGCTTTTTACAAACATATCATTTATAAGTTTAATTAAATGATTATTATTTCATAATAAACAGATATTTTATATTTTTATCACTATATATTTTTTAATGAACAATTTTTCTACATGAAGTTCCATATTTTCCTATTTCAAATAGGTATAGATGTTTTATGTTCACAAATAAAAAAATAATTTTTATTTAATAATAAAGATGATATCATTTATAACAAATATTTAAATATAGTGTAATATTTTAATATATTTTAATATAATTTAAAATCAACAGTGTGTGCAATTCTGAGATGTAATAAAATGTCTTACTTATCAAATTGATAAATTATGATTCCATTTTTAATTCCAATGAATATTCCGTGCATCGACACGTGTGTTATCTAGTTATAAATATTAGAGAAGTTTCTTGAAGGGGATTACCCAGCGTTATTGGACCGTGTCGATAGTCGCCTCTGTGGTTTCCCAACCTACAGGTAGTCGATGATGGTGAGATCGTGGTGGTTCTGGGCGGCGGTTCGCCACTGTGAATTCCCAACTTGCAGGTGGTTGATGATGATGAGATCATGTTGGTTCTTGGCGGCGATTCGTTGGTGATGCAGCCGTTTCGGTATTCTCAGGAGAATGTCCCTAATATGTAATAAAGTATGTAATAATTCAATGGTGGTGTCTCATAATTAGATTCTAAATTAGGTTGTTAATTTGTAATTTGATTCGCTGTATGTAATCTTAAAAAAAGAAAAAAATACGTCGATCAAATCGTTCCTGTATAAGCGATAATATATATTATAAAAATAAAAATTAAATGATATCCAAACACATAATTGCAACACAATGTATAAGCGATTGAACATTGTCGCTCGACCAAACACAAAATTGCGACACAGTGTACAAGGGATAGAGCATTATCGCTCGACCAAACACATAACACGACAGAGCGATATGATCCATAAAAGCTAATAACAGCAAATGGTTTTTTCATATTCTTTTCCAGTAGCCTTGTTGCCTTTCATGGTGCAACTGATGAACCTCAGCTAAACAGTCATCAGCATCAATACTTTCCATATCCTCACCATCACCTACAGATTGAATCGGGCCCAGAGAAGGCTGGTTAATGGTAGCCACGACGTCGAAACGCCTTGGCTTCCATCGAGCAGCAACCACCTTGATCCTGATCTGTTAGAGTCCCATATCGGTGGTTGACAGAGTTATTACTCAGTATATAAGATCATGGGTCACCCCTACATAGTACCAATTGACTTTATGATAGGAGCCCATGATTCTAATATGATCACGGTGTCCATCTCGATCCTATCCTGATTTCCGCTCAGGAAGAATGGCTCTTCCGCTTCAACATACGAGTAGTCCCCCATAAATCGATTTGGAATATAAATAGTTTTCATCGGGCCACATTTCAGAAACACCCCATGGACCGTGCCAATCATTACATCACCAGATTCGGGTTTGAAACTCGGGTTTGAAACTGCGAGGGCGAGCTGTCACGTTAAAGACTGTGTTCTGGACTAGCCCGAGTTCCTCTGTCCATGTTCCTCAGTTCAGTTACAGCAGTAATGTAACCAGTATCTTCATAAGCCCCCCGATTTTTCAAATGCATCAGAAGGCGGGTTGCAACCTCACTTGTGCGTATCCTTCCACCTTCCTCCATGAGTCGGACAGAATAAACCACTTCAGTATTAATTTCTATGTAGCCCCGCATCTTAACTTCCTGTGGGAGTTCAGAAAGTCAATATTTCAGTTATTTGTAAGCAGTGTGGGCTTTTTAATATAATAAGTTAAAAGAGAAAAGTGGTTTTATAAGCCCTGCCTACTTGACATAAGTGTCAATATAACTTTTTGATAACTGAAAGTGCAGATATAATCCTACCTAATTGATGTAAGTGCCAATATAACCCTATAAGTGGTCCGGCAGTGGTTCGGCGGTGGTCCGGCGGAAATCCAGGAAAAATTCGGCGGCCGACGGCAGTCCGGCGGTGGTCCACCGGAAATGGGGTCTGAGCGTTATATTGACACTTACATCAACTAGATAGGGTTATACAGTACTAAAAATTATCTGAAAGTTATATTGACACTTATGTCAAGTAGGTAGGGTTACATTAGTATATATCCCTAAGTTAAAACACATCCTCGAAAATTTGATATTTCCAGAGAAAAACACAAAATTTGAAAGAGCTCTGATTACTGCAATGTCAGAATACCGAAACAATAAGAGCTTCGAACACAGAGAGGATACAAGGTACAGTCTCTAGCCCCGAAAACTTTACGCCTTTCTCTTGATTCTTGTGAAAATAGAATATGTGCTTCACCATCTACGCTTTTAGCAATCTCCTACTTTAGATACAATTCATCACTTAAGAAGGGTTTGAACTTTGAACCTAAGTACCAAATGTCCAGCAGTACCAGGTTAAGCATATTTTTAAAGGTTTAATGCAAAACAATCATGAAGTAACAAATATGCAATGCCTTTGGAAAAGCTAAACAAAGATATCATCCAGAGTTTCTTATTCATTTTGGTTGTTTCTATAATCACCGCCGAATCATTTCTTTTACATATTGGTATATTGGTCACACAATTAAGAGTATACACATCATGTAATTTCCATTCAAAATTTCCGTTTTTTTCCATATTATTTTCAATCCTTACTCATCATTTCATCCACTAGACAAATAAATGTGAGTTTTCAAACATCCTATATCTGCCTCTACATGTTCCAATTTTGAAGCCACGAATGCATTAATGAAAGAGAGTGCAACAAAAGGAGTACAAAAGAAAAGGTAAAAGCTCGATCCTACCCAATAAATAAACCTAAATAACGACCATACTAGATAACTTCACCTAGTTCGTTCAGTTCAGTGCAGTGCAGAGTTTGTGCTCAGATAACAAAACCCCTCAAAATAGATCACATGTAGTGCAATGCTGAGTTTGTGCTCAGATAACTAAACCCCTCAAAATAGATCACGTGGAGTGCAGTGCAGAGTTTGTGCTCAGATAACTAAACCCCTCAAAATAGATACCGTGTCGTGCAGTGTAGAGTTTGTGCTAAGATAACTAAACCCCTCAAAATAGATCCCGTGTAGAGCAGTGCAGAGTTTGTGCACAGATAACTAAACCCCTCAAAATAGATCCCGTGCAGTGCAAAGTTTATGCTCAGACAATAAAACCCCTTAAAATAGATCCGTTGTGATAAAAACTACGAAAATTGTTTCATCTACACAAGAACAGTTAAACCTCACATTCACCCAACTCCATTTTGTTCAAATCACAAAAAAGGGACACATGATAGATGACAAACTCAAAGTAGGGATTGCAAAGGAAATGCAAGGAAGAACAATAATTCAGAAGCTAAAATCACCAAAAAAACAGAAATTTATAACAAGAAAAGGAGGAAAAAGATTCAAACACACCTCAGGATATGAGAAACGTTAATGGCTTGAAACAGATGCAACAACTGTGAGCTGCGTGCCCCCAAAATTTGCACTCGATAACAATGACTTTCACATATATATATATAACGCTCCATTTTCACATATATATATATATAACGCTCCATTTTCAGTACCTTATTAATTGCTTATTTTGTTTTTACTTTTTTTCAATTCAAAAGCATATCATATACAATTAACGTAGACCATTAATATTAGATTACATACATGCACCAAAATACATTCGCGTTTTATTTTATTTATTTTTACATATTTTTAGTTACTTATATAAACTTTATTAATTTTTATTTGGATCTTGACTACAATCACCTTCAGAACCATGTCTGCTAATCAAACATTTTTAAGTGCAAGGAAGTAAGCTCATGTAAAAGTTTCAAGTTCACTTTCCACAGTCCATCAATGACAAGGTTCATGAAGAGGTAAGAAAATTTAACCATCCAAACAAAAATGATTTGAATCCCGACAGTATCACAAAAGTTTTCAATCACCTATACTTATCAAGTATCACAACAGATTCCTACGCTTCAGCCTTAGGTTTGTCATATTCAATTAAAATAGAGTTAGGTTGAATATAAACAAACTCAGGCTCATAACACATGAATCACACATAACCTAAAAGTTAAAGATGAGATCCCGAAACCAAATTAAAGCATAAAAAGGGTATCAAACTAAAATTTCCTCTCACTTTCACTTAATATCACTAATATTGGCTCAAGATCAAATCTTTTTACTCAACAAATGCAGGTTACAACAAATGAAGAAAAAACATCCCTTTATTCCATAGGCCATATTTACAAATCCAAACACATGATCTAACAGAATCCTAAATCCCAAGAAGATCAAATGCAAAATCTGATCCATATATTCAAACAGGGTCAAACTCAAGCAAATTCTAAACAACTACTAAACTACATCAAATGCAATATCCAAATCATCCAAAATACTGTAAAACAAGCAAATCCAACATCCAAAAAAATCTATTTTCCTCTCTATACCTGGAAACGAAACTAACAAAAGTCAATCACAATAAAAAAACAGTAACAAAAAAACCACCTTTCCTGTATGAAATCAAAAAGGGCAGAAGAAAACAACATACCATGGATGAAACTTGCTGATTCCTGAAGGAAGGAGATTAAATAAGGAAGATATGATGTGAAGGAAAGAGATAAGGGTATGAGAATGTATAACCGATGGAATCCTTCAAAATGGGGTGTTGTTTTGGTCATTAAATGGAGATTACATAGAAAAGATGAGATTATTTGTAAACACTAAAACATACCTCACACTCATGCACAACTTGAGAACCGTAGTTTGGAATGATCTGGGGGTCTGAGGGCTTTTTCCTCAAGCTCCTATAATTAATTCAGAATGCAACATTTTCATCCATTCCTAACATCACTGGTAAACAAGGATGACAAAAACAAAAGAAAATAATCATCCGCCCAAACCACAACAACGAAAGAAACTAAACCTCCTTGGTCGGCAATGTGAACTCATCCTCCTGCTCCTTAATGTTGAGTTGTAGCTCTACTTCTCCGTCCTCTTTTGCCCTTTCCCTTTCCTCATCAATAGCCTTGGACTTTTTCTCAATATCCTCAGACTCATCTGAACTTTTGCCCTTTCCCTTTCCTCATCAATAGCCTTGGACTTTTTCTCAATATCCTCAGACTCATCTGAATCAGAATCCTCCGCATCCACATCCTCATCCAAATCCTCCACTAAAACCTCATCTACAAACATATCAAAAGTTAAAACACAACAGAAATGCACGACCAACACAAGAAAAATAAAACAAAAACCAAGAAAAATGCCTACCTCCTTCTGAATCACTTCCTCCCAAGATGTCCTGAGCCAAAGGATCATCTCCAGCCGACGAAAGATCGTAGTCCGAATCAGCTCCCAACTAGTCATCAGACAGTTCAAACTCCTCAAAATGACTATCAATTTTAACTGGCTTAGATAGCAGCTAAAAAAAACTCAAACAGCACCACGTGATCATTCAATCACTCAGAATAACTCTGTGAGAAGTAAAACAAATGAGATAAGTCATTTTTAAAAGAAAATATATATTCATTCATCCAAACAATCTTACAATCATTCACAGACAACCTGAATTGCAATAAGCTTTAAAAAATAAATCTCCTAACAAAAATGTCCTAATGACATGTACAAAAGAATGTCTTTGCAGTAAAACTAAAAAAAATGAAGCCTACACCCACTATTCTAGAACCCGCCCGGAAACAGCAAGCAATTACGACAATTTCCTCCTTTAAAAAGATTTTTCAATAACTAAAATCAAGAACATGATAACAAGTGAGTGACATGTGAAATGAACTTAAGAATCTCACAAGACCGTTATGGAAAAATGTTATACAGTATATGACACAACTAAATTTGGAATCTGCAAAGGACTTCTTTCAACTTATAGTATAATATCTATCTAATAATTATAAATTATGTATTAGTCTATGCTATAAAAATAAATTCAGCACAGAATGAGTGGTATACGCACATGTATATTTTTTCTGAATGAAGTTGAATAGAAATGCTAGTCAATACTGGAAGCTCCCTTGAGGAACCTTACAAGATTAAAAAAAGGTTACCATACATTTGAACAAAACTAAAGATAAATGATAAATGACAAATTAAACTATGTCGTACAGAGATAATAAGTTCCAAAAATTGCATACAAAATGGGAAGACGTACATCAAGTAAATGATTGATTCGTAATTATTTCAATCCCATTCTATAAGAAAACAGCTCAATTTTTTAAGCATATAGATATTAGTAACCGTACTTCTCAACAATTGAGAAACCATACTGAAGAGACAGAGGCAGCACTCCAACAGCACTGCAAACTGCAAATATTTGCACATAAATATAAGACTAATTGTATGCTACAGCCGGGGAAAAAATGCTACAGCAAATGAGAATTTCAAGGCATTAAGGTTACTTACGACTATATTGTCCTCCCACCCAATCCCAAAAGGCATAAGCATTTTTTGGATAAATACCAAACTTTTCCACAAGCTGCAAGTAAATAATTAAGGCTTTTTAAATGAGAAAATAATTTTGTAACAGAGAAAAAGGAACGGCCAGAAGATAGTCTCACCATGAGATTGGTGTTGACAGCCACCATGTTCTTTGCAACAGCCTCGGACCTGGAGAAAAAGTAGGAGGAAGAGCCTTAAACACACTTCAAGTTTAACAGTTTCAGCATACACTAAATATGAGCTACGTGACTAAACTAATAAGAAAAAACATCAGCACCAAGAAGTAACCCAGTTGAACTATAAATCTTAAAATCAGAACAAGTATAACAAGAAATTCAGATGGTGAAATCCAACAAAAGGAATTTCTAAGGTAAAAAGAGCACAATCAAAAGTTTAGAATCCATAAATACAAACTGCTATTTGAAAATCATGGAATATCTTGGCCACAAACCTTTAACCATCCACAGTTCACAAGAAATGCAAGCTTTACACATAGTATCATAAATAATTACTCAAAAACACTCCAATCAAAACAAGCATCCACAATTGTAGAGTTCATAAATTGGCAGTAAGTACCACAGATCTCTCTTAATTCGACAATCTTCTGATAAGACTATGAACTTGTTTCACAGCATAATGAAATTTACCAACAAACAAATTGACTTAATCACTAATTAAGCAACCGTAAAAACATTCAAATAGATAAGAAAAATAAACTAAGACTACTCAATACTCACTCGGCTAGGTCTCCAAGTTTATAGAGGACTCCGACGAGGCCTACCATGACGACACCTTCAAGCACAGCCTCAAGATCATCCTTGTCGGTCATCCTGTATAGCTTTGGATCAGCCAAGCTATACTCATTCCTAATCTGACACCTGCTAAGCGGCATTCTACTCCATCTACTTTCGTCTTCGCTTAAAACCCTAGCTCCCGAAAATCCACCCAAATTTCAAACCTAACAACTCATTCTCTGTTTCCTCTCTTCCGCTCATCCACCACTTTCGGGCGGTGACACCACCATCTGAACCGTCAACATCACTGCCGCACCTCGCCACGTGTACGCTATGTGCGATAATACTCCCTCTGTGTGCGAGCACTAACAAAAGAACTTTGATAAGAAGATAAAATCCACCCACATCGAACATTGACATAAACAAAAGACAGAAACAACTACGTGTCCCATTTTCAGAGAAGGGGCAGAATTTCTGACTGATTCCCAAAATTTCGGTCAATTACTGCGGAAAAAACAAAACCAGAGAAGAAACGTGTGGAATCTACTGGCCCATCATATAATTCTGTATTTACAAAATAGGTAAATTGCATAAATGCCCTCCATCAACCAAGCAATATTTGCATATAAGGGCTTCGTCAACCAAGAGACAAATGTCCCATTTTATAGGTTCTATATAGATAATGAATAAAACCGTATCTAAAATAAGTTCAGCATTTTATGCAATGTTTGTGTTACTCTATTTTTCAAGTTTCTAACATTTTTTGCCCATACACAATTGGGCTCCCTTTTACTTTTTACTACATATGTTTCAAAATTAATTTAGGTTTTTTTAATCCAAAAGCCTCCATTTTAGTGTTTTGAAAATGGTTCTAAAACAATTAACCATGTGCTTGGGTTTAGATAGATAGATATAGTATATGACTCGAATCGTGGATGATGAAATGCGATAAAAACTACAAGCTTGTGTTGAAGCTGAAGGAAACAATTAAACAAACATTCATTCTTCCTAAAATGCAAGATGTGTTTTCCAAGACTTCCTATGCGATTTAGGATCCTTTGAATCGGCTTTGGGTCTGATCTTCAAATAGATTTATTTGTAGAGGGTTCTATCCTCAGCTTTCTACTTTTAATGAAGGACTACGGGTCACGAGTCTTCCCTCGGATCCATCTATTTACATGGGGCCTCCGGGTTTCAAAAACAAGGAATGAGGGGGCTGCAATCTCTTATTTCCAAGAGAGCTTAAGCAAGAGAAGTGGAAAGGTCATGAGGGCGTGATGCTCACTCGTGCCTTTGAGCCCATGAGTTCAATGTTGGATTCCACGCACGCCACTTTTCCCATTATTTAGGAATTTTTTCCCATGCAGCCCGTTAACCCATGATCTCCTTGATGTTTGGCGCCCCGAGGCAATAATTACTCTTTTCCTTCTTCTATGTATATCACCTCCAAGGGACTTCATTTACTTTTCACCCAAATTTCCAAGTCTCTCCAGGTATTTCTTCTTCCTCAACCTTTCAGAGCTCCCGCCATTTCCAAGAGAACTCCTTCTAGTCATCTCTGGCCAATTCCACCAGTAAGTCCTCTTTTCCCTCTTATTTAGCCTTTTTTCATTTCCCAATGTCGCAAAAAACCTTGGGGGAAATGGTCGATTTCGGCCTATTTTACGGTCATTCCTCCTACTGGTGGAGTTGAAAGTTCTCGCCTTCGAAATTTCGGTGCCATCTTTTCATCGGTCGCCGATTCCAGTTCATCCAGCTGGGGGGATAGATGACCCTCGACAAGTTATCTGGCGCTGCTCTGGGATACCGCTTGAAGTGGGTCATCTCGAGGGAGAGGGTTCCGATGGAGTTAATTGTCCAAAAGGATTTAGAGGGTAGAAGTTTTTTTTGAGGAAATTTTAACTCCCGTTATGGAGTGCCCCTATATGATCCTTGCAAAAATCTCCCATTTATTATCTATCCTTTCCATCTCTGTTAAGGTTCCCGGTGACTTAAAATTGGAGGTCCTCTGAGACGATGAAACCCTTAGGAAACCTAGAGCAGGGAGGTGCGCTGTTTACGAGTGACATTTTAGGTTTGGGCTTTGTTTTCCCCTTCCCCCTATCCTTTCTTGGCTTCTCGAGGTGTACCAGATTAGCTTAGCTCAACTTCATTCAAACGTCATACTTTATGTTATGGCGTTCATAACCTAGTGCCACAACATAGGGATTGCCCCCAGCTACGAACTGTTTAGGTCCCTTTACTACATTTCCCATAGCAAGGCCATAGTACATAAGGACACTGAGATTAAGGGGGGGTTTTTACACTAAGTAATAGGTTTTCGAACCATCCTATTAAGATTTCTTCAAATTTCTGGGATTGGCACAAGCCTCTTATCTACACCTTTGATAGTGAGGCCGAGAATTACTATGTCCCTAGGTGGAATTCGAAGCCTAAGTTCGAGAAAACTTCCACCTATTTTGCTCTGGAGGGTGTGATGAGAGATACAGACAAGTGGTTGGGTGAGTCCTTAGACATCTCCTCCGTTTATGAAAAGAATGTGACCGGTAACACTTGGCCGCCAGAGGTTTACGAAAAGTGGGTTTATGGCTAGGCCAGATTTTAATTAAACCTCTCCCCCCTGTCAAATCCTCAAAACCTCCCTAAGCTGAAAAGAAAAAGAAGAAGATGAAAGAGGGTGAGAGTAGTAAGCCCAAAAATGGTAAGAGGAAGGTCCCTTCGAATTTCGAGGAAGGTTCTTTAAAAAATCAAAAAAGGACAAGTTTTCCGGTTTGAAGCCATTAGAGCCTATTCCGGAGGCTGCACTCACTATGGTTGAAGACCAGGGGGCTAATGATACCGCGGGGGCTAATGAAATCGCATGGGCCTCTTCTAAAGGTTCCCCCCTCACTGGACATAGGTGTTAGTTTTTGTTTTAATTTTTTGTTGTTATTTTTCACTTCTTTTACTAACCCCCTCCCCCCATCTTTGTTTTTTTTTGTTTTAGTGGGCTTCTGCAATGAATTCGTCTACGTTGTGTCCAAATAGGAGGAGATTCCTTTTTAAGAGCTTATCGGGAGCCCCCCTCCTTTGTTTCAAGATCCTAAGCAGGCACTGGGAGGAACCTTCATCCCGCAGCCCCTTCCCCAGGAGGCAAAACACGGAGGGTGGGGCTCAGTTTGAGTCTCACGCTGATTCATGGGTCAAACTTACCTTGGGGGTGGTTGACTCCATTACCTTGAGCTCGGTTGAGCCATCCCTTACAGAATTCCCAGGAGTGCCACCCACTGTGGGGGATCTCGACTCCGTCTTCCATAATTTCTTGGTGAAGGCACGCCTGGCCAAGGATTCTGCAACCAATGCTGCAGAGGTGATGCAGCTTTGGCAGAAGCTAGAGATTGTTAACTCTGAGAATGAGAAAGAGCTGAAGGGGCTTCGAGAGAATCTGGCAGAGTCAAAGGAGCTCTGTAAGAAGCTACCATAATCTAAGAAGTCCGTAGAGACTTTAACAAATTAAAGTGCTCAGCTGAAGAACCTTCTCGAGGCTTACACTAACAAGCTCGTGAACACCCAGGGGTTCCAAGCCTTTTTCTCTTCCCTGTCTAGGACTTTCATGGGGCTTGCTAAAATACCCCTGTCACTTCTCTAAAAAAGAACCTTTCGGCTGAGTATGCTACTATGCTGAAGGTGAACAAAAATGGCATCCGGTCCTTCCAAGTCGACCAACTTCGGTGGAAGTCCATTCAAAATGGTGGTATCAAGTTTCCACTGCTTGAACACTTCAAGTCATCCGACAGGTTTTTCACCACATAGGTGATCTGTGAGCTTAACATGGACGAGAACATAGAATAGAGAGAGTAGGATCTCTTGACTCGGTCGAAACTCAGAAGCAGGCCCACCACTTCGATCACCCCCAAGCAGAAAAAGTCAGCGCATAGCATAGGGAGGAATATATGAATTTCCTTGGAATTTATTCTAGATATCCTTTTGTACCCCCTACGCCTTTGAGCTTATTATTAATATGAATGAAAATTTCTTTTCTCACTTGGGTATTCCTTCACTTTTTTTTGTAGATTTTGTCTTTGGTTCCTTACCGCCACCCTACTCGCAAAGGGGGTCCATCTTCGACTTCTTCTTTCAATTAATGAAGAAGTGGTATCATAAAAAGGAAGAGTGGGCATGGGACCATCGAATAGCCATTGGGCGGTACTGTTGTCGTTCCCTCCGCCTCGAAGTGGAACTCCAAGCTGCTAAGGAAGAGTTAGCACTATGGCGGAGAGGTCGACACGAAATGTAGAGAGATCTCCTCGATGACCTAAACCACCTAAGAGAAAAAAAGGGACTGTTTGGCCATAGCCCATGATGGCTTGGTCGATAACCATATGCTTCTCCTCGAGCGGCATAGCCAGCTTCTAGCCAAGATTACCACCGATACTAGATTCAGATCTATTCAGGAATGCTTGAGTGCGGCAAAGGATTTTAAATCGAAAGATCTTTCCTCGAGCACCCACGTAGCTATGGTTCACTACCACCATGAAGCACAAAAGCACTTAGCAGGCGCTAAAGCTTTTCATGATGTTTTCGAGAGACCACGTCTGAGCTCAAAGGCTGGAAAAGGACGAGCTAAGATCTTCAAGCTCGAGTCAAAGACCTAAAGAAATCAGTTATCCATACCAAGCAACTGTTCCTAGTTTCCTACCAAGAATGGGATATGCTCTAAGAAGTTGCCAAGCAAAATCAAAGCACATTCAAGGCCTACGAAGACAGCATTCGAGCCTACTGCTTTTGACTTGGTATAGTGGTGCCCATGCTCATTAACAACTTTTAGGCATATCTCCAGACACCGTGGACATCTTGAAATGTAAGGAGATCGACAAGCATTCCATGTACGACGGGGCTTTAGAGGAGGTTGACAGATGGATTAAAGAGATAAGAAAATATAATACTGGGGCTTCGAGTTATTGAGCCTCTTCGAAGAAGAAATATAAGGGAAAAATAAGAGCACACCTTTGAGTTCCCAGGGTTTTCATCCTCCCAGACCTCCTACGAAAAGTGGTTTTGTGTTTTCCCGCTTGGGTCCACTGGTGGATCTAGAAGCGGAGTCGTCCGTCGGGCCCTCTACTCAGCCATCCAGCTCTACTCAGGAAGAGTGAACCCTGAGTTCGGAGGGCCACCATGGTCATACGGGATCTTTGCCAATTCCGATAAGGCTTCCTCCAATCAGCATCAACTTTGGGCGTGCCCCGACAAACATTCAAAGGGGCTCCTCCAACAGAGCGATTGAGATAGCTGAGGAGGATGAAGATCCTGAGGACGTTACCCTCTTTTGGTGGCCCAAAAAACTGGCAGGGGGACTGTTGGGCTCGTCCCAAGTGAAAGGAATGGCCAATCCAGATGAGGAGGCACCTAATCCAATGAAGGATTTCTTGATAGCCATAGTCCCCATTAAGTCTGAGGTTGTGGATAACCCCTCAATCCCTTTGGAGGATCTACTCCACCCCTAGCTTATTAGCCTAGGTAGAAATACTTGGATTTTTGTATTTTTAATGTTTTATTTTTTTATCAAATGTAAGCGGGGGGTTCGACCCCCTCACTTTTAAGCTAGTATGTCATTTCTTATGATTGAAATAAAAAAATTTAAGATTTTTACTTGCTAAATAATAACTCATACATTTTTTCTGTAAGGGACTTGATTCCCTAAGATTTTACCGAGCCATTGAGGCCTTTCAATTATTTCAAGATATTAATTACTGGTGTTTTTATGTAAAGGGAATTTCGACCCCAAACGCTCGATAGGGATTTTTTGTCCCTTAGGTGCTTATATATTCGGAGGGGATTTCGACCCTGAGTGTCTGACAAGGGTTTTTATCCCTTAGACACTTATTCGTGCAAAGGAGATTTCGTCCCCGAGCATTCGATAAGGGTTTTTATCCCTTGGACGCCCATATGTTTAAAGGAGATGTCAACCCCGAACGTTTGATAAGGGTTTTTATCCCTTGGACGCTTATATGTTTAAAGGAGATTTTGACCCCGAGCGTTTGACAAGGGTATTTGATCCCTGGGACGCCCATATTTGTGAAAGGGATTTCGACCTCGAGCATTTGATAAGGGATTGTATCCCTTATGCACTCAAATATACTAAAGGAATTTTTACCATAAGTATTTTATAAGGGTTTTTTTATCCCTTATGCGCTCAAATATGCGAAGTGGATTTCGACCCCGAGCATTTGATAAGGGTTTTATTTATCCCTTATGCGCTCAAATATGAGAAGGGGATTTTGACCTTAAGCATTTCGATGGGCCATGGAGGCCCTTCGAGTTTTCGATGTTTCTTGTTAAAGAGAGTGAGGAATTTACACCTTCTCGGGTTTTTATATGTTCTTGTACTTAGAAGAAAATTGGAATAGTTCAAAGAAGCATACTTCGATAAATAGGTAATAATAATTGGGAACTTCTTTCGACTTACAACAAGTAATTCCATCAAAGGTGTTCCTTGGACTATAGCTATTTTTGGGTGAGTTACTTCCTTGCCTTACCAGATCTACTGATATTTTGGAGAGTAGTACCTCCTGAGGTTCGAGACATTCCATCTGCGGGGAATTGACTCACCTTGGGGTGCTTCCAACACGTAGCTGCCTCCGGGGTATGCTTTGACGACTCGCTAAAGTTCTTCCCAGTTTGTTGCCAGTTTGCCTTTTGGCTCCCTTCAACTCTTCTCATTCCTCCCCATTACGAGGTCTCTTTGAGAAAACAGGAATTTTCGTACCCTCCGGTCATGATACCATTTGATCTTTTCTCTCACCTTGGATTCATGAAGGGATGCCTTTTTATGTTTTTTCTTCGAGAAGATCCAGGTCCAGCCAGCTCTGATCGTCATTAACCTCCTATTTTTCATTGCTAATAGAAAACCTTTAGAAGGTAGGCAGCTTTATTTCGGCGGGGATTACTGCTTCCGAAACATAGACTAGGCAGTATGAGGTCACCCCGGTGGCAGAGGATTCTGTCGTTCGGTACGACCAGAGCATGCTTAACAACTCATTAATCCAATTCCCCCAGCCCTTTCTAACCTCGACCTGATGCCATTGACGATGGTTCGGTTCGTGACCTCCACCTGCACATTGGTTTGGGGGTGGTAAACACTGGTAACCCTTTGGTGAATTTTGTATTCTTTGCACCAACTCTTGAATGGTTCACTAACAAACTTGGTGCCATTGTACGTTAAGGCTTCAGCTTCGACCCACTTTGTAAAGCAATCCTCAGCCACAATTAAGTATAGAAAGTGGCCTGGGGTTTCTGGGAAGGTTCCCCCCAGATCGATCCCCCATTTGTCAAATAGCCAAGAGATATTTATGTTCATCATTTCTTCTTGGGGGACATGAGTGATTGGTGCATGCCTTTGACACTAATGATAGACTTAGATGTGCTTGTTAATTTCATCAAACATCTTGGGAAAATAATATCCATCCAGGAGGAGTTTCTTAGCTATTGACTGAGCCCCCTGGAGGATTCCACATTCCCCTTCGTGGGCTTTATGGATCAGATAGTCAGCTTTGTGGGGGGAGCTACGCATCGTAGAAGTGGCTACAGATAACCTCGTTCATAGAGCACATCCTCATGAATTATATATTTGGGTGCCATCAGTTTGTTTTTTCTCGCTTGGATGACACCCTCTAGAAGGGTACAATCTCGAAGGTAGCTTATGATTGGTGTTATCCAGGAATTTTCCTCCTCGACCATCATAAACGTTATCTCTTCCTCATAGCTTTGTTTACTCAGGGTTTCCACTATCAGGTGGCCCTGGGATTGCAAATCTAATTCTGATGATGCCAACTTGCTTAAGGCATCAGCCTTGTGGTTTTTTCTCATGGGAATTGGGTTAAGGTGTAATGGTATAAGTGCTATAGGAGGGGCTTCACCACTTCCCAGTAGCACTGCAGGCTTCTTTCACTAGCCTCATATTTTCCTCTAACTTGTCGGACCACAATTTGGGAGTCACTAAAAATTTCTAGGCTATGAACCCACATGTCTTTTCCTAGCCGAAGCCTTGTGATCAGTGCTTCGTGCTCTGCTTCGTTATTTGTGGCCTTGAAGTCAAAGTGTAGTTCATATGGATAGTCTTTTTTTCGGGGCTTGTGAGCAGAATGCGTGCTCCACTTCCCCTTGAGTGTGATGACTCATCGACGTATAGCTGCCACATCTGCTCAGGGTTTTTTCCATTATTAACTTCAATTTATTTTGTTGTTTCCACGATGAAGTCTGCCAAGGCTTTTCCTTTATGGCTATTCTTGGGTGGAATAGGTTGTCATACTACCCTAGTTAGATTGCCAATTTCATCATTCTTCCAGAGGCCTCTGGCTTGAGGAGCACCTATTTAATTGGGTAGCTAGTAAGCAAGACGATATTGTGGCTTTGAAAGTATGGACAAAGCCTTCTCGTTGCATGGACCAAGGCCAATATTAATTTTTCTAGTGCAGTATACCGCGTTTCTGGGCCATGCAATGTTGTGCTTACGAAATACATTGGGTGGTGGGCTTTCTCCTTTCTTTTATCAGCACCGCAATTATCGCTAATGGGGAGGCCTAGATGTACAAGTACAAATCTTCCCCCTTCTCTGGCTTCATTAGGGAAGGCAAGCTTTGCGTGTGCTCTTTTAAATCTCTAAAATCTTGGTTGCACTCATCTGTCCATTCAAACTTTTTGGCCTTTCGAAAGACCTCAAAAAATGGCAGGTGTTTTTCAGCACCTTTGGATAAGAACCGACTAAGCGCTGCCAGTGATCCTGTAATTCTTTGGATGTCCTTAACCGTTTGTGGGGGTTTTATATTTATCAGAGCTTCAACCTTCACCAGGTTCACTTCGACCCCCCCCCCTCCAACCAAGACCAAGGTGGAGATACACTCTATTCATAAGGGGTTGTTTCGAGCTCCCTGTCTTGATAAAGACTTCCCTGGAAAAAAGAATCTCCAAAGTTCTGCGACTACCACAAGGAGCAGGGCCATGATACAAAAAAAATGTATCCACTTAAAAGGGAAATGGACATATGTGCAAGAGAGGGCTTGCTCGAGGACTGCATCGAAAGACCTGGGGGAGAAGGCTCTCAAAGGGAAAAGAAAATGCCAATGGAAGACCTATAAAAGGGGGGCCAATCGAGGTGGGCGATAGCAGCAGGGGAGCAACAACAAGCAAGCTGCAAACCAACCAAGAGAAAATGGCGAAGCTTCCGACCTCTTTGGTCTTGAGTATGTGGCCTTCGAACTCTTTTCTCCCCACCCATCCCCCTCTCATTGCCACTTCATAGCTTCTTTAATCTTTGAGCATTATTCCACAATTTCCTGCATTTACTGTAGGGTTTCTGGTTTCTTCAAGACCAATTTCTTGTATAGGTCGAGGTTGGACATTCTGTTCATGTAACCGAGGATCACCCTGTCCTCGGTGTGGTTGATTACACTGAGGCTCTCGTCTACGTACCGATGAAATAATGCTTCCACCAATTCACCGGGCCTCTTTTTAATTTAATAGAGCTCAATAAGGGTTTTTGTGAATATATTTTTTGGAAAAATTGGCTCAGTCGGGCCCTTCCGAAATCTCTATAGGAATGCAGCAATCACTTTCCGATCTTATAAAACCATTCTTTAGCCTTTCCCCCAAGATAACTTCCCACCAGCTTGCACGTCAACTATTCGTTGAAGTCCCTCGAATTAATCAGACTGAGGAAATTCCATATGAACTCACGAAGGTCTGTGTCTCAGCTATAAGTGGAGAGCTCCTCGGGTGGTTTTACATTGCAGGGCCATCGAGTCTCCATGATTACAGACCCGAAGAGGGACACTATAACTTGGATCGAAGGCCCAATCAACCTATCCAGCTCCTTCGTAAGGGCCTCACTTGACTCGTCTTCCATCCGCGGGTCCTTGTATTGACTTGATAGGAAGGAAGCATCCATACTAGGTATCTGGTAGATCTAGTTTGAGGCCAGGTATCCAGGAAATGGTCCCCGAATAGCAGAGCAGTGATACAACTTCTGTTGCCCTTGGTGATAAAGGTTGTACTGGGGGATCCCTGGTATAGGCCATGAATGAATTTTCCTTTCATAACCTGGGTAACTTTCCATTGGCCAGGTTCTCGAGTGAAAGAATACCTAGTTTGGGATATGAGAGACTGAAACAGGCATCAAATACGCCAACGCCTGACCCAAGCTAGTGAACGTTTGTTGAGGTCGATCCTAGGGCCCTATCTCCATGTTTGTTGAATAAGATGCTCTTGGGGTGACCAGTAGCTGAAACCTCGGCTGCATCATTAAAGGCATCGAGAGTGGGAGCACCATCGGCTACTGGATCATGCTTTGCTAGAGCATCAAGGGGTCCACCTATTAATCAGCAGATTGGAGGGTTTGGGCTAACTGCCCCAGATCTTGCTGGGATAAGAGAGGTGCAATATTCGCGGCTTGAGTGGTTCGAGCAGCGCATGCAGCGGCTCCCACCTGCGAATCTGCCAAAGCCTCCATGAATTGTAGCTTATCACTGATATGCATGGCTTTGCGAAAAAGGAACTCCAAAGCCTCCTACTAAAGGTTCAACACTAACCTCCATTCTCCTTAAGGCCATAACAGCCTCAGTCCCAACCCCCACCCAGCATTGTCGTCGTTGGGATCTGGTCAATGGCTGCCACCGGGGGTCTGTTCTCGGTGCTTGAGGTGACTCAAGGGTCAAAATGCATCTTCTTTCTTCCCTCCATTTTCTTCCCCGATAAGTGGACTGCACTTCCTCTCCGGCATCTAAGGTTCTACCTTTGATTAATTTGCTTCTACGTAATGTGCTTGCTGTAGAAGCGGACATGAACAACGGAATACGGAGATCTGACAAACGAACCCACTGGGAGTGCCAAATTGATGAACCCCGAATCATCGTCGCCGCTGCTTTGGGCGGATTCTACAAAATTAAGCCCCCGGATTTTTCTGGGGGGAAAAGTCTCTGACGATCAGAAAGTGTGAGTATAATTATGAATGAGAAGTTGAGTATACAGTGGTGCCTTTCTCCTTTATATAGGATGGTTGATAGGGCAACTCTTTTGTTTGTTTTTTTTTGTTTTTAAATATGCCACCAGTTGGTGGGGGTGTTTATTAGGCTCCCCAAACCTTAACCCAAAATTAATCATTCAATACAAATTCTAATCTAATTAGTAGTTGTCACGCTTCTAAGACAAAAGCCACTAACCAAGCAATACGTTCTATTGATTATGTTTCTACCGCTTAGACCTCTACCCCCGTGTTAATCCAAGGGTAGAAAAATAATCAATGGAGCTATACACATTTGAGTTAAGTTATGGACATATAGAGAAGTTTATCACATAAGAAATGCTTCATCCTCTACTTTGGATTCTCAAGTTGGTGATTTCCAATCTATCTCCATTTACAGCGGCCTTTGCTTCATTATCCAAGTCTCTCCAATTCCAAGGCTGCCTACTCTGGATTCTCCTTCTTGCTTCCATCTTTGCCAGCACATGTGCAACCATGTTCTGCTCCCTAAAGATATGCCTGATAGACGCATTACACGGGAGCAGAGGGTTCTGCAGCTTCGATGTTTTTTATGTCAATCTCCAAGGACAAGTAGCTCTAAGTTTCATAAGGTTGCAGACCTGCAAGCAGTCAGTTTGTATAGTGAGTGGCAGGAAATTGTAATGAATGAAAACCTCTATGCCAAATATTATAGAAACTAATTTAACCTCAGTTGTATATGATGCCTCTACAATGATATCTCCACCCAGAAACATTACCATTCCTTCTACATTCCTAACTAAAATCCCAGTCTTTGAAGGTATGGAGGATTTAAAAGATGCATCGGTGTTTAAAATGCATCCCATGTTAGGTGGCTTCCATTTCACTATCTTGATGATCTTTAGCTTAGGAATTTTATGCACTGAAAAGAATCCCTTTGCTTCCAATAGATCACAGTCCGAGTACCTCTTTTGGGGGTTCATTGTGAAAACATCAACTATGAATTCATTCAAATCAGCCTTCATTGTGGAGATGACATGTTTTTTATTATAATAAATGAAAGCACATCTTTCTTTCCTGATTATGAAGCACATGAAAGAAGGGATTAAATTGAAAAGGTGATTTTTGTTTTAGATGTATCTATGTATGACCAAAACCATGAGAGTTTATCCCAGGTCACATGTATCATTAGATCAGAAATATCCAGTAATTGAAATGCATATATCCAAAGATTAACAAAAATTAGACATTGGTTAAACATATGGTTCATTGTTTCAGCTTCATGAAGACACAGTGAGCACCTTGATGCAGTAACTATCCCCATCATTTCCAATGTATCATCTAGAGGCAGCATATTATTTATCAATTTCTAGCAAAAGATAAAAAAAATTCTAGGGAGCAGTTTGTTCCATACCTTTTCCAGAGAGGCTGACTGTAGCCTATTCTTCCTAATCACTTCATATGCAGTAGAGACAGAAAACTTATTTGTAATTGCTGGTTTCCATATAAATTAATCCTGCAAATCAGTAAAGAAAATGTCTTGCATAATATAGCTGCATACACTATCATCTAATCCCAATCTAAGTTCATTGATAGTAAGTTCCTTTGTTCATATAATTCTTTCACAGTGATATAAGGGTGTAGAATTTCCATTTCACTATCCCAAAAATCTGCCAGGCATCCTAACTGAGTCCAATTTGCAGCCCAAAATTGACAATTGCCTTTACCAATAAGGACAAAAGAGTTATCCAAAGCAGTTTGAGAGATTTTTATGGCTCTCTTCCAAGGATCATAGGTCCTCGCGGATTTAGGCATAGATTAGATTAGTTTTGACCATAGGGTGTTTCCTAACAGTAGTTTTCACCATAATTTTAGAGTGAAGCTATCTATAATTGATGAGAAATCCCTGAGCTGCAGTCCATTTTCTGTGTATGGGTGGCTCAATCTATCCCAGCCTCTCCAGTGTCTTTTCTGGGTACCATCTTTGTTACTTCCCCAAATAAAGTCTAAACATACCTGTTCTATTCTATTGACCACTGATGTTGTAGGTTCCATAACACACCAAGTGTATTGAGGGATGACAGCTAATACATGTTTGACTAAGGTTATTCTCTCAGCTTGATTGAGAAGTTTTGAGTTCCAGTTCTGTACCTTAGCATTCATCTTCTCAATCAATTTGTGGAAATATACATTCAATTTCCTACCCTTAAAGATGGTTACTCCCAGATAAAAAAAGGAAAGACCCCCTGTGAAATTTTTGTGATGTTACATATCCTGTCCCTGGAAGCCATGCTTGTTTTATTCCCAACATAAAAGGCACTTTTATTATAGTTAACCCTCTGCTCAGTGGCTTTTTCATAAGTTGTTAAGAATTGTATCAGGTTCTTGAGGGACTTATTTGTTGCCCCTAAAAAATCACAGTATCATCAGCATATGATAGATGTGAAATAATGGAGGTTCCTGGGATGTTAAATGGATCCAGTAATTTACATCTAAACATGCATTTTAGACCTCTATTCAGTACCTCAGTAATGACGTTGAATAGTATTGGTGATATAGGGTCTCCTTTTTTTAGACCTCTTGAATCCTTGAAAAAACATTTAGGAACCCCATTGATAAGTATAGAAAAGTAAGCAACATATATGTTAGACCGAATAACTCTAACAAAATGACCATGAAAACCCATTTTTTGAATTAATGAATTTAACATCATCTAAGATACTCTATCAAATGTTTTGTACATGTCAATCTTTGCAATGAGGTTAAGGGGCTGATTTCTCTTATCCAATAGTCTTGCCATCTCTTGCATGATAAGTATATTATTAACAATTTCTATCCCTGGGATAAAAGAACTCTGTTCCAAAGAGATGCAGTTATCAATGACCTTTGTAAATCTCTACACAAGGATTTTAGAACAGATTTTTCTACTAAAGTTTGATAGAGAGATGGGTCTGTAGTTAGATAGTGTGGCAGGAGTAAGAGTTTTTGGTATAAGGCAAATAAATGTGCTTGAAATGTTTGATGGGATAGAAACAACACACACAAACTTCTGTGCACACTTGAGTAAATCAAATTTGATGAAATCCCATGCATATCTATAGAAGAATCCTCGGTATCCATCAGGTCCAGCAGCACTATCTGGATTTAGACTGAATACAATCTGTCTTAGATCTTCCATGTCTATCATTTTTACCACGTGGAAATTATACGCATCTGTAATAGACCTAGGGATGTATTCTCGACATTGTGTTAATGCCTCACCTGTGATGTCTGAACTATCCTGGCTAAGGAGCTCTTTAAAAAAATTCTACATCATGATTACCTATATCTGCCTGTTTTGTTAATCATTGCTCATAATAAATTTTTATTTTATTGATCCTAGTCCTATATTGTCTATTCCTGACAGAATTATGGAAAATTTTGTATTCATATCAGCTCCTTGCAGCCACTGCATCCTGGATTTCTGTTTCCAATACATGTTTTCCTCTTTTAGATATTGATTTAGCTCTGTTATGGCCTGGGCTAGTTGGTTAAGACTGTTGTCTATTTGGTACTGATCATATTCTATCTCTAATTCATGTACCCTAGTCTCCAATTTCTGTATATTATCAAAAATATTTCCAAAAGTTGTCCTATTCCAGAGTTTGAGAGCATTTTTTAGTCTTTTAAGTTTTAGTGAGAAACCTATCATGCCCTATTGTTCTATATTAATCTCCCAAGTTTTCTTTATCACATCATATAGGTCTGCTCTTTCTAACCACATTTTTAGAAATTTACAAGATTTTGGAGCAGAGATTTCCTGAATGTGTGTGTCTAATAACAGCGGTGAGTGGTCCAAAGGAGTCCTGTACATGTACAGGTGTATTTAGATACTGGTCATTCTATTGTACATTAGCCATTATACGATCAAGTCTCTTACACACTCTATCTACCCATCTTCTACCATTAGTCCAGGTAAAATTATTTCCAACAGTTGTTAGATCATTTAAGCCTATGGATTGAATGTATGTATCAAAATCTAATATACTATTAAGATCAGGTGTGCTATCACCTTTATACACTGAGATGGTCCAGATAACATTAAAATCTCCAGCAAAAATTGCAGGTATAGGATTAGCCTCACTTAGTTGTGTTAGTGGCTGAAAAATTTATGCTCTCGGCTGTTTATTATGTTTACCATAAATAGCAATGATATGAAACATTACATTTTGATCTGTAACGGTAACCAGTATATTGAGGAAATCTTGGTTATCAACCATAAGTGTGGGAATGAGATTGTTTCTGAAAAACAACATATTTTTTAATCCTGTGAGCACATGGCATTAGCAAATCCTAACTGTTCCTAAACCAATCCATTTTCTCAATTTTCTGTTTTGTCTCAATGATTATTAAGATGTCAAGCCCGTGAGTGTGAACTAGTTTTTGTAGTCTTAAGCTAGAAGCATATATCTCTCTAACATTCCACATAAATATTTTAAGATTCATTAGAAGGTTAATTTCTAGCTTTCAAGTGAGTGGTAACCATATTTAGGGAGTTAAAGAAACTCCTATGTCTATTTGGAGGTTTGAGTCTAGGAATACCTTGTGCATTGTCTGTTCCAATTTCATGGTTGTCATTTGGATCCCTTTCAGTTTGAGGCTCAGGTTCTTTACCACCAGTCCCATCCATTGTGTTTGTGCATTCCCCGGACCATTTCCAACAGTTTGTACCTGCAGTTTGAACTTTGTTAGTAGAGTATTATGGTATTTCCTGAGATTTGCAATTGTGTCATTTATATTAGTTGTATTATAGGGATCAACAAAAAGGATATGATCCTTGATGTTAATGATCTGCAAATCATCCATTGATCGCCAATTTGAGAAGTTTCTTTTCCTATTTCTTGAGGCTTGGTTTGTAGAGTCAAGATGAGTTTTCCTTGGGGGACTAGTAGAATTCCTATTCCTCAATTTTTGGCCTAAAAATGTTCTGTCCAGTATTATTGGATCTCTCTCAATGCTTTCCACAAAATCTTGGAATACCTCTTCTTCATAAGCTCCCTTTTGATCCACCTTTGCTGATTGCTCCTTTGGATCTATTTCTTGGACAGCTACTGGCACCCACTTCTCTGCTTGCTTCTTAATTTGAGGCTTGGCTTGAAGGTTCCACATTCTGATGTGGGGTGTCCAATCTTGAGACATTTACAACAATATCTGGGGTGATTTAATTACTTAATATCGTACCACTTACTCACCTTAGTTGAGCCCAGTCTGGTTCTTGTTGGGAATTCCACCGTGAGATCCATTTCAACACAGAGGCAGATTGTGGATGGCCTGGCATGGTTGATTGTGGGTTGGTATGCAAAGATGATCTCACCAAGGCGGCTAGCAATGTGTGGTATTGAGTCCGGAGGCAGGTAGTAAGCCGACAGGAACTCCACCGTAAGCCAGATGGGAACTATTGGTGGTTCCTCTTTCACATCAAATTCCTTTTCCACTTTAGGACCTTCATGATTGAACCTCCAAGATTCTAATGCCTCTTTATCCAGCATCGTTGGATATCCTCATTAAGCTCGAACTTGATGAAGACATGCCTTCTGTCGAGTGCGGTGATTATTGCTCTCCCTTTGAAGCCAATATTTTTGAAATGGCACCTAATGAATTCAAGGGTTGGTCTGCCCCTCGGGAATTTTCCAATGATATTTCTTTTGGATAGCTTAGAGAGTTGATCAATCTCAGCATTGTCGAAGAGGACGGTGATTTTGCCTTTATATTCTGTTATCGGATTGAGGAGGAGTTTTAATTTGTTATTGTGGGTGGGTTGTTGAGTGAGAGCTTCTTTGTATGTGGGCGGAAGACTCACGCCCAAAGGCGGAGCCGCCATTGGGATAGGTTTGCGGTGGCTGTATGGAGGAGATAATGATGTTAATGGTGAATATTACCGTTAGAGGCGGCGTTTGTCTTAATATTTGACTAATAACTGTAGATATTGGAGAGAGCATTTTTTTTCTAGAGAGAGAAAATCCTCTTTTGTTTGCTTATACTGCAAGTACTAAACTCTTATCAGGGCTGACCCAATGGCTATTACCCAAAAGTTATTGCATTGTGTTCAAAATAGAGTAAATCGAGCCAGCTATAGTTGGCATTTGGGGCCCAACGTGAATACACATTATTAGTTCACAAAATACAATACTCGATAATAAGCCTGTGAACTAAGTACAAACAAAAATACAATATGGCAGAATAGCATAATTCAGAAAACAAATTCTTCAAGGTTATTCAAGTGGAATTTAAGGTAGATTTTAGCGAATTGGGGGGTTGAGAGTAAGGACTCTATGACTTTGAAAAATACGCACACCGCGCAATAAGTTTAACGAGAAGACGAGATAAACTGGGTCCGGTGATACGTTCTTCGGGAAGAACTGGAAAATCTCACATACTTCATCAATTTCTTCTAGGTTGGTACCATATAGACTTAACGGCTTGCATTTGGTGAATGGAATAAGTAGATGAAATTGAATTTAGAAATAAAAAAGTAGAATGCGTAGATGAATTTAAATAAATCTTGTTGAAAAAGAAAATATACCAAACCCATAAAAACAGTAAATAAATGAAAAAGAGAAAAATCCAAAGAAAATGAAGAAGTAAAATCCCTAGAAATCTCAATTGAATGAGCATTAGGGGGTTTCTCTCCTTTCCAAAGAGATGAACATTTACAAATTTTTGGTGGTGGTTTTCACTCTTCCACCGAACGCTTCTCACGAGAAAGAGGGAAACCCACCTTTACTGGCTTTACCTTGGACACCAAGAGAGTGCTGGAAGTTGCTTTCCCACAAGAATGTTATCCATTGTTGTTTTCCTTCAAATTAGCACTTACAACATTTGCAATCAAATCATTATCTATGGAAACATTTGAGGAACTACCATCATTGGGCTCAAACGCATCTTGCTTTTATATCCTTGTTAACATTAATGGCTTGGCAAGAATGATATCTACTAGGAGAATCAATAGAAGTGTGAGTGTTAAATTTCATCTTCCGCCCGTTAAATTCCATATTTAACGTTCCATTTTGCACATCAATTATTGTCCTTGAAGTTTTTAAAAATGGTCTTCCTAACAAAATAGGTGTGACACGACTATCATTCTCCATATCAAGGACATAGAAATCTGCAGGGAAAGTCAAAGAATCCACTTTCACCAACACATCT
>JAULKM010103104.1:0-25357 GCA_032355605.1 Rubia tinctorum | reverse complement strand
TAACTCCAAATTGAAATCCGCTCGAACGTGGTGCTTCCCTATACACCCCCATTTTATTTTCCAAATCCGTAACGGAAGATTTATCATCGATCACGCAAAAGAACATATCCGTAATCCTTTCCGATTTCTCTTCCTTACTTCGGTGTCAATAATTTACCAAAAAAATGTATTTAATATTTTTATATATAGGAAAGAATAACAAAAATCATGTATTTGGGAGCAATGGATAATTGGAAAAACAATTTTGGGCCATAGTGTAATTTTCCAAAATTGTGTACTAGTAATCAATGTTGACTTTCGTGGCCCTTCCATTCACCCATACATGCCCAAATTGCAAAGTCGCAATCGTATATTATTTAATTGAATTTTGGCATCGCCAATTTTGTGATTCTTCAATTCCAAATTTCTTGGAGGGACCTAAGTATAAAAAGTAAAAACTTTACTCGTAACTCCAAATTGAATGCTCAAACGTGGTGCTTCCCTATGCGCCCCCATTTTATTTTTCAAATCTGTAAAGGAATATTTATCATTGATCGGGCACAAGAACATATCCGTAAATGTTTTCCGATTTCTCTCCCTTACTTCGATGTAATCAACTCTAAGTAACTCTAGAACATCTACTAGGTTTCCCATATTTCACCAAAAAAATGTATTTAATATTTTTATATTTAGGTAAGAATAATAAAAATCTTGTATTTTGGAGCAATGGATAATTGGGAAAAACAATTTTGGCCCATAGTGTAATTTTCCAAAATTGTGTACTAGTAATCAATGTTGACTTTTGAGACTCTTCCATTCACCCATACTTTCCCAAATCGCAAAGTCGCAATCATATATTATTCAATTGAATTTTTGCTTCCCTTATTTAGTAGAAGATGTCATGTTTTAAGTTATTGCAGACATCATTAAGTCAATATTTACATTTTTCTTTAGTATGTGAATTTTGTTTTCCCATTTTGGATGTGGGAAACACTTCTAATTTGCATTGGTTGTTTAAAGTATGCAATGCAAAACTGAGTTTTACTACCAATTTGGGTCTTTCTCCAATCTGGCTTTTAAACTAGCCCTGAAAATGCTTTTCTTAGAACATATTTATTCAATCAATGAGCATTTTTCTTCGTGTTGAATGCTAAGATTTTTTGTTTCTAAAGAAAGTACAAATCACCTGCGATATGATCGCATAATTTCCACAATGTCGAGGTGAATAGTGACCTAGACCCGGTATTCAATGACACAATTTTCATATGGTATGACCGAGTGCATCTAAGCATTTCTAAGAACCATAGATGTGTGAATTAATCTTTTGATTTGATGTGTATATGCCACATGATTTAATTTCTAGTTTAAGCTAAAGTTATATTTAGTCCCATAGCTAGTTATGTTTGAGATAGTTATTTTTAGTCCCATATATTATTAATTTTGTATCATACATTTTGTGGAAATGTTTTTGGATGTTACTGGATGTGGCCATATATATGTTGTCAGATTGTTTTACTGTTTGTAGTGAAGTATTAGAGCAGTTGCGCGCAGCTGTGGTCAGCACCCTATTCTACTACTTTTTATCCCAAATCAAAGTAATAGAGCAGTTGCGAGCAGCTGCGGTCAGCGCCCAATTGTAATTCCAAATCAAAAACCGGTGACAATTTTAACACCGGTTTTCTAAAAACCCGTGGATAAAAAATTGATGCCATATAAAACCGGTGCAGTCTAAAAAACTATTTTGCACCGGTGCTACTAAAA
This sequence comes from Rubia tinctorum, assembly GCA_032355605.1. NCBI lineage: Eukaryota > Viridiplantae > Streptophyta > Magnoliopsida > Gentianales > Rubiaceae > Rubia > Rubia tinctorum. The sequence goes on along the minus strand of JAULKM010103104.1, from coordinate 23,617 downwards.
AAACCGGTGCTAAATTTAGGACCAGGTTTTTTGGACCGATGAAAACCGGTGTCATTTTTAAACCAGTTTTATAAAACCGGTGCTTACAAAAAAACCGGTGCTAAACCTAGCACTGGTTTTTAAAAAAAATCGGTGAAATTGTTTCACTGGTTACTTAGGCACCGGTTTTTTGGACCCGAAAAACCGGTGCTAGAGGTTTCGAAAACCGGTGCTAGAGGGACAGTCAGTTCATATGTAAAGATCAAGAAGTTTTATTTAAAAAATTCATTAAGTTCATGTAGCTAATTTAAAATAATTGAGAATTAATTACTTGATGAAAAGTCCGTAGGCTCTCCTAGTATAGATTTCAATTGGCCCCAAATTTAACCATGGGTTGAAATGGGAGTCAGATTGTAGCACGCTGACAGTGACGACAACAGATTTTTGCTCATCGGAGCAGGCGCTGAGGAGTTTTCGATGGCCATTTCGATAATGTGATGTCGGAGAAATGATGGTAGGATGAATCAGTGATGTCTCACATATTTTTATTTTAATAGAAGTCTCATTAATTAGATACATTTTTATCATATATAGCCCTTACTATAAATTTTTATTTCATTTTATTTTAAAAAAACTAAAATAATTGATAAAGTTTATCTTTGATGAAATGTAACAAAATAAATATCCTGAAAATGAGGATTTGTTGGTTCCAACAGTTTTAAATTGTTATAATAAATTAGAATAAAACAAAATACAATATTTTGGAATAGTCAAACGTTACGATTATGTCATAAGCACTATGTCCCCAATATATTTTGTGTACTTCTAATTGTAAAACATGCATATTTTGGGCGAGATTGTGCATTATTATAATTTAATTGTGATAACTATGAATAAATTATAATGCACATACAATAGTATTTAAATGCACATTTGATTTACATTTTACGACATCCATGATATCCCACGGGTTAAAATTGGGCTATAAAATGTGTACGTCAAAGCATATTGGAAATGAATTTCACCTCTTGAATCCGGCATCCTAGGAGTGGGAATGGGAATTTTTTTCTGGATGAAGTAAATCTCCAGGTAAAAGAAGAGGAGGTCAGCCTAATGCATCTTTAGAAAGTATGAAGCGATGGTGCAGTTCAAGATGAACGCGAAATCTATCAAAATTTGGCTCCATTAATATGAATCTACCACCAGGAACAAGTAAGAATATGCATATAATCTAATTTTAAAATACCATGAATCAATAGATTTTGTCATGAAATATTTTCATTTCATTCCATATATTAGTATATAAAAAACACCATTCAAAAACAAATTAATTTTAAGACAAACATCGTGGAATCCGCCCCGTTTTGTCACCTGCTATAATAATGGTTAAAATTGAGCTTCTTCCCGTAATCCACGGGGATCCGTGTTTAAACACAATAGTATGTAGAGATCAAGAATTTTGAATAAAATAAAATCCGTTAAGTTCATAAAACTAATTTATGACAATTGAGAATTAATTGCTTGATAAAAATCTCGTAGACTCTCCTAGAATAGATTTTAGTCGCCCCAAACTTGACTGTGGGTAGCAACGGGAGTCAAGGGCTGCGAGTAGACAATGATGACAGCAGATTTCAACTCATCGGAGAAGGCGTGGACGTGTTGTCGATAGCCATTTCGATAATGTGTTGTTGGAGAAATGAGGGAGGTCGAATAAGGCATGTCTCATTTTTTTTTGAATTAAAGGATAAGTTTTTTTAACTAATCAGTTATGCCATTTCAATAATGTGTCGTTGGATAAGTATTTTTATATATACCTCTTGTTAAAATTTTTAATTCATTTTATTAAAAAACCTCAAATAATTAATATAATATATATTTAATTAAATGTACCAACATAAAGTATCACAAACGTTTTGGAACAAACATTAAGAATTTGTCTAGAGCACTATGTCGCCGGAATATTTTGTGGTAGAGATTTTTCAAAATGGTACCTATTTTAATCGAAATTCATAGTTTGGTACCCAAATTTTGAATCTGTCCTATAACGGTACCCGCTTTTTCATTTATATCTCAAAATGGTACATTTTAGTAAAAAAATAAAGTTAACAAATTGGATCGAAATTGTGTAATAATGGGACCCATTTTTAACTTAAAAAATACCTATTCGGGACATTTATGAAAAAGTGGGTGCCTTTTAAAAATAATTTTGAAAATTGTGTACCAACTTTGAATTTCATAAAAAAAAAGGTACCATTCTGGACATTTTCTCATTTCTAATTGTAAAAACTTGCATTTCTTGTGTGAGATTGTGCATTATTATAATTTAATTGTGATTACAATGTATATATTTTAATGCACATATAATAGAATAGAAATGCACATTTTACATGCATATAATTCTCAATCATGGTATCATAGGGTAAACATTGGGTTATAGAATGAGTCATTAAAGGAAACTTGAAAAGAATTGGATCTGTAGTATCCAGCTTCCCGGGAGTGGGAACAGTAATTTTTTTGCTAAAATAAATAAACCTCCTCCTAAATGTAGAGATGGTCTTCATAATGCCTTTTCAGAAAATGCGAAGCTCTCGTGCAGCTCAGTTGAACGAGAAATCCATCAAGATTTGGCTCCATTTATGTAAGGCCACCATCAACAACCAATAAGAGTATGGATATATATCCTAGTTTATAAGACTAAGAATTAATAGATTTTGTCATGAAGTATTCATTTATTCCAAATATTAGCGTACAAAACATACCATTTAAAAACAAATTAATTCAAATACGAAACTCAAGTAATTTGCCCTGTTTGGTCATCTCCCTGTAAATATCCTGAAGATCAAACCGTGGATAATTTTTAAAACACAATAGATATACAATTAATTCATATGTAGAGATCAAGAATTTTTATTGAAAAAAATCATTAAGTTCATGAAGCTAATTTACAACAATCGAGAATTAATTGCTTGATGAAACACTTGTAGGCTCTCCTAGTATATATTTCAATTGTTCCAAAATTAACCGTAGGTAGCAAAGGGAGTCTGATGGTAGCGTGCAGACATCGATGGTGGCAGGCACGGAGGAGTTATCGACTGCCATATCGATAATGTGATGTCTGATAAATTAGGGTAGGACAAATCAGTGGTGTCTCACTGGTTTTTAATTTAATAGAAGTCTCATTAATTAGATAACTTATTGTGATATATAGCCCTTACTATAAATTTTTATTTAATTTTACTTAAACAATTCAAATAATAATGAATTTTATCTTTGATTGAATGTAACAACATAAGTGTCTTCAAAATGAGGATTTGTAGGTTCCAATAGTTTTAAATATTTATAATAAACCAACATCAAACAAAATGAAATATTTGGAATAGTTAAACGTTAAAATTATGCCATGAGCGCTATATCCCCAATATATTTTCTGTATTTGTGGTTGTTAAACGTGCATATTTTGTGCGACATTGTTTATTATTATAATTTAATTGTGATTAATATAGATAAATTGTAATCCACATACATTAGTAATGAAATGCACATTTTACGTGCATATTAACACATCCATGGTATACTAGGGGTGAAAATTAGGCAATAAAATGAGTACATTAAAGTAAATTAGAAAAGAATTTTACCTGTAGTATCCAGCATCATGGGACTGGGAACGGGAATTTTGGTTCGGAGAAGTTAATCTCCTAATAAAAGTAGAGTAGGTAAGTCTAATGCCTCTTTAGAAAGTGTGAAGCGATTGTGCAGCTCAAGATGGACGCAAAATCCATAAAAAAATTGGCTCCATTTATTTGAAGCCACCACCAACCACAAGTAATATTATGCATAAATATCTAATTTAAATAGACTAAGAATTAATAGATTTTGTCATGAAATACTTTCATTTCATGCAATATATTAGCATATATAAAAAACCCTTCAAAAAAAATTAATTTAAAGACAAACCTCGTAGAATCCGTCCCTTTTGGTCACCTCCTGTAATGATGGTTGAGATCAAGCTTTTTCCAGTAAACCATAGGGATCCTTGTTTAAACACAATAGTATGTAGAGATCGAGAATTTTGAATTAAATAAAATTCATTAAGTCCATGCAGCTATGACAATTGAGAATTAATTACTTGATGAAAAGCTCAGGAGCTCTCCTAGAATAGATTTCAGTCAGTCAAAACTTGATTGTGGGTAGCAACTGGAGGTGGTGGTAGTGAGCAAGTAGCCATGAAGGTAGATTTCCACTAATCGGAGAAGGCACGGAGGAGTTATTAATGGCCACTTCAATAATGTGTTGATGGAGAAAAGAGGGGAGGATGAATCAGTGATGTCTCACCGGTTTTTTAATTAATGGAAGTATCTTTAATTGGATAACTAATTTTATATACAGCCCTCATTATATATTTTAATTCATTTATTTCAATAGATTCATATAATTAATATAATATATCTTTGATTGAATGTAGTGACATAAAGTATCCCGAAAATGAAGATTTGTTGATACCAATAGTTTTAAATAGTTATAATAATTCAACATAAAATAAAATAAAACGTTTTGGAACAAACGTTATGATAAGTTTATGAGCACTACATCACCGGAATATTTTATGTATTTCTAATTGTAAAAATGTGCATTTCCCGTGCTAGATTGTGCATTATTATAATTTAATTGTGATTACCATGTATATATTATAAGAACATATAATAGTATTGAAATGCATATTTTACGTGCATATAATGCACAATCATGGTACCTATGGTAAACATTATGTTATAAAATTTGTGCATTAAATTAAACTTGAAAAGAATTTGTACTACAGTATCCAGCGTCCTGCGAGTGGAAATGGAAATTTTTGGCTGGAAGAAGTAAGCCTTCTCATAAATGTAAGGTGGTCTTTCAAAATGCCATTTCAGAAAGTACAATGCCTCGTGCAGCTCAGCTGAACGAAAAACACATCAAAATTTGACTCCATTTATGTAAGGCCACCATCAACAACCATTAAGAGTAAGCATATATAATTTTAGTTAAAAAGACTAAGAATTAATAGATTTTTTTCATGAAGTATAAATTTATTCCAAAGATTAGCATATAAAACATACCCTTTAAAAACAAATTAATTTAAAGACAAACCTCATGGAATCCGAACCTCATGGAATCCGCCCCGTTTGGTCACTTCCTTGTAAAGATTGTGAAGATCAATCTGTTTCCTGTTGTTTAAACAAAAAATATATATATAATTAGTTCATATGTAGAGATTGATTGTTTTTATTTTAAAAATATTATTATGTTTATGCAGCTAATTTACGGCAATTGAGAATTAATTTCTTGATGAAAATATCTTAGGCACTCCTAGTATATATTTCAATCGGCCGAAATTAACCATGGGTAGCAATGGGAGTTGGATTGTAGCGTGCTGATAGCGACGATGGCAGATTTCCGCTCATTTGAGCAGGCACAAAGGAGTTATCAATGGCCATTTCGATAATGTGTTGTCGGATAAATGAAGTTAGGATGAATTAGTGATGTCTCGCCATTTTTAACTTAATAGAAGTCTAATTAATTGAATAACTTACGTTTACATATAGCCCTTGCGGTAATTTTTTATTTAATTTTATTTAAAAACTCAAATAATTATTAAAGTTTATATTTGATTGAATGTAACAATAAAAGTATCCTGAAAATGAGAATTTATTGGTACCAACAGTTTTAAATAGTTAAAATAAATCATCATCAAAGAAAATACAATGTTTTGGAATGGTCAAATGTTAAGAATATGTCATGAGCACTATATCACCAATATATATTGTGCATTTATAATTCTAAAATGTGCATATTTTGTGCGAGATTGTGCACAATTATAATTTAATTATAATTACTATGTGAAAATTGCAATGTACATAGAATAGTATTGAAAAGCATATTTTATGTACATATTAACATCCATGGTATCCTAGGGGTTAAAATTGGGCTATAAAATGAGTACGTTAAAGTGAATTAGAAGTGAATTTGACCTGTAGTATAAAACATTTTGGGAGTAGGAATGGGAATTTCTGTCCGGATGAAGTAAATCTCCTATTAAAAGTAGAGGAGGTCAGTCTAATGCCTCTTTAGAAAGTATGAAGCGATTGTGCAGATCTCAATGAATGCGAAATCCATCAAAATTTGGCTCCATATATATGAAGCCACCACAAAAAACACGTAAGAGTATGCATATATAATTTAATTTAAAACGACTAAGAATTAATAATTTTTTCATGAAATATTTTCGTTTTATTTCATATATTTGCATATAAAAAACCACTAAAAAACAAAATAATTTAAAGACAAACCTCGTGGAATTTTCTCCATTTGATCACCTCCTATTATGACAGTTAAGATCTACCTTTTTTCATGTAAACCACGGGGATCCTAATTTAAACACAATAGTATATGTAGAGATTGAGAATTTTGAATTAAATAAAATCAGTTGAGTTCATGCAGCTCATTTATGACAATTGAGAATTAAATTCTTGATGAAAAGCTCGTAGGCTCTCCTAGAATAGATTTCAGTCGTTCCAAACTTGATCGTGGGTAGCAATGGTAGTCGGCGGTATCGAGCAGGTAGCGATGACCGTACATTTCCACTCATCGGAGAAGGTGCGAAGGAGTTGTCGATGGCCATTTTAATAATGTGCTGCTGGATAAATGTGGGGAGGATGAATCAGTGATGTCTCGCCTGATTTTAAATTAATGGAAGTCTCATTAATTGGACAACTATTTTTATATATAGCTCTTGTTAAAAAATTTATTCAATTTATTAAAACAACTAAAATAATTAATATAATATATCTTTGAATAAATGTAACGACATAAAGTATCCTGAAAATGAGGATTTATTGGTACCATCATTTTAAATAGTTATAATAATTCAGCATCAAACAAAATAAACGTTTTGGAACAACCGTTAGGATTATGTCACGAGCACTATATTGCCGGAACATTCCGTGTATCTCTAATTGTGAAAATGTGCATTTCTTGTGCAAGATTGTGCATTATTATAATATAATTTTTATTACCATGTATATGTTGTAATGCACTTACAATAGTATTGAAATGCACATTTTACATGCATATAATGCACAATTATTGTATCCTAGAGCAAACATTGGGTTATAAAATGAGTACGTTAAAGTAAACTTGAATAGAATTTGATCGGTAGTATTCAATGTCCTGGGAGTGGGAAGGGAAATTTTTGGCTGGAAGAAGTAAATCTCCCCATAAATTTAGAGGTGGTCTTCAAAATGCCTTTCAGAAAGTACGAAGCGCTCGTGCAGCTCAGCAGAGCGAGAAATCCATCAAGATTTGGCTCTATTTATGTAACCCCACCATCAACAACCATTTAGAGTATGAATATATAATCTTAGTTAAAAAGAGTAAGAATTAATATATTTTGTCATGAAGTATTCATTTATTCCAAAGATTGGCATATAAAACATACCCTTTAAAAATAAATTAATTTAAAGATGAACCTCATGGAATCCAATCGTTTGGTCACCTTCGTGCAAAAATAGTGAAGATCAAGCCTCTTCCTGTCAACCATGTTGATACTTGTTTATACAAAATAGATATATAATTAGTTCATATGTAGAGATGGGGAATTTTTATTTAAAAAATCATTAAGTGCATGCAGCTTATTCACGAAAATTTAGAATTAATTGCTTGATGAAAGCTCGTAGGCTCTCCTAGTAAAAAAATCAATTGGCCCAAATATAACCATGGGTAGAAACGAGAGTTAGATTGTAGCGGCGACGACAGATTTCCGCTCATCGGAGCAGACGCAGAGAAGATATCGATGGCTATTTCGATAATGTGTTATCAGATAAATGAGGGTAGAGAGAATCAACGATATGTTACCGGTTTTTAATTTATTAGAAGTCCAATTAATTAGACAACTTATATTTATAAATAGCCCTTGCTGTAAATTTTAATTTCAATTTATTAAAATAACTCTAATAGGTAATAAAGTTTATCTTTGATTGACGGTAACAAGATAAGTGTCCAAAAAATGAGTAGTTGTTTTTACCAACAGTTTTAAATAGTTATAATAAATCAGCATAAAACAAAACACAATGTTTTGTAATGGTCAAATGTTAAGAATATGTCATGAGCACTATATCCCCAATATATTTTGTGTATTTCTAATTCTAAAATGTGCATATTCAAACATCCGTGGTACCATAGGGGTTACAATTGGATAATAAAATGAGTGTGTTAAACTAAATTAGAAATGAATTTAACCTGTAGTCTCCGGCGTACTGGAAGTTGGAACCGGAATTTTTGTCCGGATGAAGTAAATCTTCTAATAAAAAAAGAGGAGGTCAACCTAATTCCTCTTTAGAAAGTATGAAGCGAGTGTGCAACTCAAGATTAACGCGAAATCCATCAAAATTTGGCTCCATTTATATGAAGCCACCACCAGAATAAGTAAGAGTATGCATATAATCTAATATAAAAGGATTTAGAATTAATAGATTTTGTCATGAAATATTTTCATTTTATTCCATATATTAGCATATAAAAAACACCCTTAAAAAAATTAATTTAAAGACAAACCTAGTTGAATCCTCCCGGTCCGGTCTCCTCCTGTAATAATGGTTAAGCTCGAGCTTCATCCTGTAAACCATGGGGATCCTTGTTTAAACACAATAGTATGTAAAGATCGAGAATTTTGAATTCAATAAAATCCATTAATTTCATGCAGCTAATTTACGACAATTAACAATTAATTGCTTGATGAAAAGCTCGTAGGCTCCCCTTGAATATATTTCAGTCGGCCACAACTTGAACGTTGGTACCAACGGAACTCGGCTGTAGCGAGCAGGCAACGATGACCGTAGATTTCCACTCATAGGAGAAGGTGAGGAGGAGTTGTCGGTGGCGATTTCAATAATGTGTTGCTGGAGAAATGAGGGGAGGACGAATCAGTGATGTCTCACCAGTTTTTTAATTAATGGAAGTCACATTAATTGGATAACTATTTTTATATATAGCCATTGCTATGAATTTTAATTCATTTTATTAAAACAACTCATATAATTAATATAATATATCTTTGAATGAATGTACAAATCTAAAGTATCCCAAAATTGAGGATTTGTTGGTACCAATAGTTTTAAATAGTTATAATAATTCCACATCAAACAAAATAAAACATTTTGGAACAAACGTTAAGGTTATGTCATGCACACTACATTGCCAAAATATTTTGTGTATTTCTAATTGTAAAAACGTGCATTTCTTTTGCATTTCTTGTTCATTATTATAATTGAATTGTCATTACCATGTATATATTTTAATCCACATATAATAGTATTCAAATGCGCATTTTAGGTGCATATAATTCACAAACATGGTATCCTAGGGTAAACATTGGGTTATAAAATGAGTATGTTAAAGTAAAGTTGAAAAGAATTTCATCGGTAGTATTCGGCATCCTGGGAGTGGGAATGGAAAATTTTGGCTGGAAGAAGTAAACCTCCTCATAAATGTAGAAGTGGTTTTCAAACTGCCTTTTCAGAATGTACAGTGCGCTCGTGCAACTCAGCTGAACGAGAAGTCCATCAAGATTTGGTTCCATTTATGTAAGGCCGCCATTACTAACCACTAAGAGTATGAAAATTTAATTTTAGTTAAAAAGACTAAGAATTAATATATTTTGTCATAAAATATTCATTTATTCCAAATATTAGCATATAAAACATACCCCTTAATATAAACTAATTTAAAGACGAACCTCATAGAATCTGCCTCGTTTGCTCACCACCCTGTAAAGATCCCAAAGATCAAGCTTATTCCTATAAACCATGTTGATACTTGTATTAACATGATAGATATAAAATTAAAGTAAAGAAGGTCAGCATAATGCCTCTTCAGCTAGTACGAAGAGCTCGTTCAGTTTTACTTGAACACGACATCCATCGTGATTTTGGCTCCATTTGTTTGAGGCAACCACTTACAATGATTAAAAGTATGCATATATAATATATTTTAAAAATAATAATAAGGATAAATAGATTATGTCATAAAGAATTTTCGTTTTATTCCACAAATTAGCATATAAAACATAGACTTTTACAAAAAAAAAATTAATTTAAAGACAAACCTCGTAGAATCCGCCCCATTTTGTCACCTCCTTGTAAAGATGGTGAAGATTGAGTTTCTTCTCATCAACCACGGGAATTGTTGTTTAAACACAACAGATATACAGTTAGTTTATATGTAGAGATCAATGATTTTAAAGAAAAAATATTAAGTTAGTGCAGCTAACTCATATCAATTGCTAGTTAATGGTAAAATAAGCTTGTAGGGAATCCAAGAATAGATTTAGATCAGCCCAAACTTGTCCTTGGGTAGCAACTGGCACCGGAGGTGTTGTACAGGTAGTCACGACTGAGTTCCAATGGAAAATATTTGACTATTGCTAGCAACGGGCACCAGACGATGATGTCCACGTAGCGACAACTTAATTCAAGTTGTCCAAACATGACCGTGGGTAGCAACGAGCCCTAGAAGATGGTGTGCATGTAGCAGCAAATGAATTTCGATTGTCATTTTGGTGATGACTTGCCAGAGAAATGAGTGAAGATGAACTGATGATGTTCATCGGTTTGTCAAGTAATAAAAGTCTCATTGATTAGATAACTTATTTTTATATTTAGCCATTACTATTTTTAAAATATATATTAAAACAACTCAAATAAATAATAAAATTTATATTTGGTTAAATGTAACGACACAAGTATCCCAAAATTTCAGATTTGTTAGTACCAACTGTTTTAAATAGTTGTAATACTTCAACATCCAAAAAGTACAACATTATGGAAAGGCCCAACATTAAGATTGTGTACCATATCCCGAAATATTTTGTTTATGGAAAGCTAAAAAATGTGCGTTCCTTGTGGGAGCTTGTGCATTATTATGATTTAATTGTCAATAGTATGTATATATAGTAATGCACTTATAATAGTATTGAAGTGGGCATTTTTTATGCATATTATGAACATCCTTAGTACCCTAAGGGTAAAAATTGGGCTAAAAATTATTAAACTTGAAAATAATTTGACTTGTAGTATCCGGCGTCCTAGGAGTGGGAAAGGGAATTCCGGATGGAATAAGTAAAGCTCTTCATTAAAGTAAAGAAGATCGGCATAATGTCTCTTATTAAAGCACGAAGGACTCATGTACTTTAAGCAAAACGTGATATTCATCGAGATTTGGCTCCATTTATGTGAGGCAACCACCTGCAATGAATAAGAGTTTGCATAAGTGTGTGTGTATATATAGATAAAATGTTTTTTCTAAAACACTTAGAATTAATAGATTATGTCATAAAGTATTTTCATTCTATTCCACAAATTAGCACATAAAATGTACACTTTCAAAAACAAAATAATTTAAAGACGAACCTCGTGGAATCCACCACGTTTTTCACCTCCCTATAAAGATAGGGAAGATCGTGTTTCTTCACATCAACCACGGGAATCCTTGTTTAAATACAAAAAAAATTAAAATAAGTTAGTTTATATGTAGACATCAATATCTTGAAGAAAAGAAATCATTAAGGTCATGTAGCTAACTCACGTTAATTCAGAATTAATGGTACCATAAGCTTGAAGGGACTCCCAGAATAGATTTTGATAGGCCCAAACATAACCATGGGTAGTAAAGGGTGTTGGACGGCAGTGTGTAGATAGCGGAGACTGAATTTCAGTGACCCAAATATGACAAAAAGTAGCAATGGGCACCAGATGACTGTGTGTACATAGCGGGTACTGAATTCCAGTGGTCCAAACTTGACCATGGGTAGCAATGAGCACCGGAAGGCAGTGTGCAGGTATCAACAACTGAATTTTGATGGAGATTTCAGTGATAGCTTGACAGAGAAATGAGTAAAGGGAGAATCAATGATGTCTGACCAGTTGGTTAAGTTATAAAAGCCTTATTGATTACATAACTTATTTATATACATAGCCATCATTTTATTTTTTATTTTAATTTATTAAAATAACTCAAATAATTAATAAAATTTTATATTCGGTTGAATGTAAGACATAAGTATCTCGAAAATGAGGATTAGTTGGAACCAGTTGTTTGAAATAGTTATAATACTTCAGCATCATACAAAATACAATCACAAATACAACGTCAGCCTAATGCCTCTTTAGAAAGTATGAAGCGATTGTGCAGTTCAAGAAGAACACGAAATCCATCAAAATTTGGCTCCATTTAAATGAAACAACCACCACCAGCAAGTAAGAGTATGCATATATAATTTAATTTAAAAAGACTAAGAATTAATAGATTTTGTCATGAAATATTTTCATTTCATTCCATGTATTAGCATATAAAAAACACCCTTCAGAAACAAATTAATTTTAAGACAACCTCGTTGAATCTGCCCCGTTTGGTCACCTCATATAATGATGGTTAAGATCGAGCTTCTTCCCGTAAACAACTAAGAACCTTTTTTAAACACAATAGTATGTAGAGATCTAGAATTTTGAATAAAATAAAATTCATTAAGTTTATACAGCCAATTTTCAACAATTGAGAATTAATTGCTTGATGAAAATCTCGTAGGCTCTCCTAGAATAGATTTCAATCAGCTCAAACTTGACTGTGGGTAGCAACGGAAATCGGCGACAGTGATGATGACAACAGATTTCCACTAATCGGAGAATGCATGGAGAAGTTCTCGATGGCCATTTTAATAATTTGTTGCTAGAGAAATGAGGGGAGGACAAATCAGTGATGTCCCGCCGGTTTTTTAATTAATTGAAGCCTCATTAATTGGATAACTATTTTTATATATAGCCATTTTGATAAATTTTAAATAATTTTATTAAATAAACTCAAATAATTAATATAATATATCTTTGATAAAATGTACCAACATAAAGTATCCCAAAAATGTGGATTTGTTGGTACCAACAGTTTTAAATATTTATAATAATTCAGCATCAAGAAAAATAAATGTTTTGGAACAAAAATTAAGATTATTTCATGAGCACTATATCCCAAAAATATTTTATGTATTCTAATTGAAAAAAACGTGCATTTCTTGTGTGAAATTGTGCATTATTATCATTTAATTGTGATTACCATGTATATATTGTAGTACACAAATAATAGTATTGAAATAAAAAAATTTACATGCATATAATGCACAATCATGGTTTCCTAGGGTAAACATTGGGTTGTAAAATAATTATGTTAAAGTAAAATTGAAAAGACTTTGATTGGTAGTATCCGGCGTCCTGGGATTGGGAACAGGAATTTTGTGCTCGAAGAAGTAAACTTCCTCATAAATGTAGAGGTGGTCTTTATAATGCCTTTTCGAAAAAGTAGGAAGCACTCGTGCTGCTCAGCTCAACAATAAATCAATCAAGATTTAGCTCCATTTATGTAAGGCCACCATCCACAACCAATAAGAGTATGCATGTATAATCTTAGTTTAAAAAACTAAGAATTAAATGATTTTTTCATGAAGTATTTACCCTTTAAAAACAAATTAATTTAAAGATGAATCTTATGGAATTCGCCTCTTTAGGTCACCTCCTTGTAAAGATCCTAAAGATCAAGTTGCCAACCATGTGGATACTTTTTAAAACAAAATCGATATACAATTAGTTCATATGTAGAGAAAGAGAAGTTTTATTAAAAATATCATTTAGTTATCGATGAAAAGCTCGTAGTCTCTCCTAGTATACATTTCAATCGGCTCAAAATTAACCGTGGGTAGTAAAGGGAGTCAGATGGTAGCTTGTAGAGAGCGATGGAAACAGATTTTCACTAATTGGGGTAGACGCAGAAGAGTTATCGATGGCTATTTCGATAATGCGTTACTAGAGAAATGAGGGTAGGACAAATCAGTTATATCTCGCCAGTTTTTAATTTAATAGAAGTCTCTTTAATTAGATAACTTAATTTTATACATAGCCCTTGTAAATTATTATTTCATTATAGTGAAACATATCAAATAATTAATAGAGTTTATCTTTGATTGAATGTAACAACATAAGTATCCTGAAAATGAGGATTTGTTAGTACTAATAGTTTTAAATAGTTATGATAAATCAGCATAAAATAAAACATAATGTTTTGTAATGGTCAAACGTTAAAATTATGTCATGAGCACTATATCCCCAATATACGTTGTGTATTTGTAATTGTCAAAGCGTGCATTTTCTATGCGAGATTGTGCATTATTATAGTTTAATTGTGTTTACTATTTATATACTGTAATGCACACGAAATAGTATTGAAATGCACATTTTAAGTGTATATTATGCACATCCATGGTATTGTATGGATAAACATTGGGCTATAAATCCGTTAAATTAAAATAAAAAAGAATTTGACCTGAAGTATCCGATGTCCTGAGAGTGGGAATTTTTTGTTGGAAGAAGTAAACCTCATTATAAAAGTAGAGGAGGGAAGCATAATGCCTCTTCAGAAAGTCAGAAGCGCTTGGGCAGCTCAAGTTTAACGCTAAATCCATAAGGATTTAGCTCCATTTATGTGAAGCCACCATCAACAACCAGTAAGAGTTTGCATATACAATATTAGTAAAAAACACTAAGAGTTAATAGATTTTGTCATGATGTATTTTCAGTTTATTCCATAGATTAGCAGAGGAAATTGGAAACAAGTGTAGGGCTTTTCTATGGAACAAGAATACAGCGGAAACATATTTTGCACAAGCTTCTTGGGATGTGTAGATTCCTATGCTGAAAGGAGGTCGGCATAATGCCTCTTCAGCAAGTATGAAACGTTCGTGAAGTTTCAGTTGAATGTGATATTCATCGAGATTTGGCTCCATTTATATGAAGCTATCACCTACAACCAGTAAAAGTATGAATAAATACTCTTTGTCAAAAATACTAAAAATTAATAGATTATGTCAAAGAATTCTCATTTTATTCCAAAAATTAGCATGTAAATCATACATTTTAAAAAAATATATTTTAAAGATGATTCTCGTCAAATTCTCCCCATTTTGTCATCTCCATTTAAAGATGGTAAAGTTCAAGTTTCTTCCCACCAACCACGAGAATCGTTGTTTCAACAAAACAGATATACAGTTAGTTTATATGTAGAAATAAATAATTTTGAACAGAAACAAATCATTAAGTTCGTGCAGCTAACTCACTTCGGTTGGGAATTAATGGTAAGACAAAAGGCTTGTAAGGACTCCCAGAATAGATTTCGATCGGCCCAAACTTGACTGTGATTAGCAATGAGCGGCGGAAGACGGTGTGCAGGTAGCAGTGATAAAAATCCGGTGGCTATTTATTTGAGGACTAGCTGGAGAAATGAGTGAAGGATAAATCGATCATGTCCAGCCCGTTTGTTTGGCTATAAAAGTCTCATTGATAAGATAATTTATTTTTATATATAGCCATAATTATATATATTATTTTTTAAGCGACTCAAATAAATAATGAAGTTAACATTTGGTTTAATGTAATTGCTTAAGTATCCCAAAAATAAGGATTTGTTTATAACATTAGTTTTTAAATAGTTATAATATTTCAGCACCAAACAAAATACAACGTTATGGAAAGGTGAAACGTTAAGATTGCATCATCAACACCATATCCCTGAAATATTTTGTGTTTTCTAGTTGTCGAAATTTGCATTTCGTTTGCGAGCTTATGCATTATTATTATTATTTAATTGTGATTACTATGTATATATTGTAATGCACATATAATTGTATTGACATGCACATTTTATATGCATATTCTGAAAATCTTTGGTACCCTAAGGGTAAAAATTGGGCTGTAAAATGATTAAATTGAAAAGAATTTGACTTATAGTATCCGGCGTCCTGAGAGTGGGAAAGGAAATTTTTGTTGAAGAATTAAACCTCCTCATTAAAGAAAATAAGGTCGGCATAATGCCTCTTCAGCAAGTATGAAGCACTCGTGCAATTTCAGCTAGACGTGATATCCATCGAGATTTGGCTCTATTTATGTGAGGTAACCACCTGCAATGAGTAAAACTATGCATATATAATCTTTGTTAAAAAGACTACAAAGTAATAGATTATGTCATAAGCATTTTAATTTTATTCCATAAATTAGTACATAAAACATACACTTTAAATAAAATTAACTTAAGGACGAACCTCGTTAAATCTGCGCCGTTTGGTTAGCTCCTTGTAAAGGATAAAAAGATCGAGTTTCTTCCCATCAACCACATAAATCCTTGTTTAAACACAAACATATACTGTTAGTTTATATGTTGGGATCCAATAATTTTGAAGGAAAAAAATCATTAAGTTCATGCAACTAACTCACATCAATTGGAAATTAATGCTATGATAAAAGGCTCTTAGGCACTCCCAAAATAGATTTCAATCAACCCAAAGTTAATCGTGGATAGCATCAGGCACCGGACAATTGTGTGCATATAGTGGCAACTGAATTCTAGTGGTACATACTTGGTTGTGGGTAGTAACGGGAGCCGGACGGCGGTGTGCAGCTAGAAAATGCGAATTTGTTGGCACCAACTGTTAAAAATAGTTATAATATTTCAGCATCAAATAATATAAAACGTTATGGATGGTGAAATGTTAAGATTTTGTCTTCATCACCATATCCCCAAAACATTGTGTATTCTAATTGTAAAAATGTGCATTTTTTGTGCTAGCTTGTTCATTATTATGATTTAATTGTGATTACCATGTATATATTATAATGCACATATAATAGTATTTAAATGTACATTTTACGTGCATATTATGAACATTTGATCCGCACTCTACGAGGTCGTTAATAACACAAACCTTTTCCCGTATACTTATTACGAACTACTAGAAAGTAGCTAGTGGCAAGTCCGGGGTCATCCACAGAGATGCTAGAATCGGAGAGTTAACTATACACAACTCAAAATCAGGCATCGCTCCAATTGTGTGTAGGGAATAGATAGTGCTACAAACATAGATTTGGGGGGAGGGGGTTTATCTAACAACTACTAATCATGCAAAACAAGGGAGATTAAACTATATTATACTAGCCTTGGAGATATTGGGGTAACACGACTGATGAGCAATTTTAATCCTAAACTACCATATGACTGGCCCTCTAGCACTAATTTTTTGGATTTTCTAGCAACGGTTTTCGGTGTCAAAAAAAACCGGTGCCTAAGTAGCCGTTGAAACATTTTCAATGGATTTTGAAAAACCGGTGCTAGATTTAGCACCGGTTTTTTGTTAGCACGAGTTTTGTAAAACCAGTGCTAAAATGGCACCGGTTTTCATGTTAGCACCGGTCCAAAAAAATGGTGCTAAATTTAATACCTATTTTTAGAAAGACGGTGTTAAAATTGTCACCGGTTTTTATTTGGAATTGCAATTGGGCGCTGACCTCAGCTGCGCCCAGATTCTCTATTAGTTCCATTTGGCAAAAATGGATTTGGAATTGGGCGCTAACCGCAGCTGCGCGCAACTGCTCTATTACTTCAATTTGGGATAAAAAATAGTAGAATAGGATGTTGATCGTAGCTGCGCGTAGCTTCTCTAATACTTCACTACAAACAGTAAAACAATCTAACAACATATATATGGCCACATATAGAAACATCAAAAAACATTCTTACTAAATGTATGATACAAAATTAATAATCTATGGGATTGAACATAATTATCCCAAATATAACTTCTATGCAACTAAACATAACTTTAGTTTAAAGTAGCAATTAAATCATGTGGCATATAAACATCAAATCAGAAAGCTAATTCACAAATCTATGGTCCTTAGAAATGCTCGGTTGTACCCTATCATACCATATGGAAAATGTGTCATAAAGTACCAGGTCTAGGTTACTATTCACCTCAACATCGTGGACATTTCCGTGATTTGATCGCGGCTATTTTCCGATTGTCTCCTCGCTTGAAACTAAACCTTCAAATTTTGGACACTTAATAATCACTTCAAAAACAACACTAATCCTCGGATAAGAAATAGCATACCTATTTGATCATTGAGTCAGCGTAACAAAGAAACAGTTTCTTCCGGGCCTGAAAATAAAAGGTCAAAATATTTCTTTGCATTATCATGTTGGAATGGATATATACAAGCTTAAATTATATTGTATGAGTAACATCCAAAGTTACCAAGCTATATCAATATTTGAACCCCGAAAAGTATATCTCAGCGATCCAAAATGCCCACTTCTGCTGAAAAAGATAATCAGATTCACATATGCACATCTAAAATCTTAGACACTACTCAATTACGATAACGTCACACAAGAAAGGCCTATCCTTTTTAACATGACCAACTGTATAAAAAGTACTGAAGGAATAGTATCAATAAAAAGAAGTCATAAGCAACAATAAGCTTAGATAAAGATGACAATTTTATTACTTAACTAACCAAAAACAGAGCACCTCTGAACACATAAAAATGCACTACAAAAGATGACAAGAAGAAAAAAAATGTACTCTAATAATTCAGGACATACGTTGATAAGGAAATCCTCTTATTTTCTCCACCAATTTTTAAAAGAGGGAAATGCCTAAAGTACATTACAACACCCTAAATCAGCATTATTTATGTTCATAATTGACTTAACCTACCTGCAACATTTCCATTAGCATGGTAAGCAAAGCATATGAGCCAATCCCACCAGTATTTACCTGCAAATAAAGTAAAACAAACTTCTCCTTAAAATTATTTAATAACATAATCTACACTTTCCTTGACCTTCAATCTTCCACACCTTTTTTAGCACCACTCTCTTAAAAAAGTGCTTATTATGATCATAAGTAAAGCTAAAGTAAGATGATGCTATGATCTTTACATTAGTTCACAATTTTAAAAGAGCTCAAAACGAATGCAAAAATCCAAGAAAGAAAAGTACAAATTCTTAAACTCGACGACTCATGTTGACCAGGATTTCGGTAACGTATTCGCAAACAAAAGCTCTTGTAGTTAGCTCTTCAGTGAAGCATAGTCTTAAACCACCAAGACTATGCTCTGCTCGAATTCCATCACAATGGATAACACCTTACCTGTTAGGAGCTTGCATCAGAGTCATTATTTTCTTGAATTCCACTCTCTGTCCATTTTCCTATCATAAAAAATAAGCACCATAAATATGGAGGAATGCAATAGTCATACAGAAAGATTGAAAATCTAACCCACCTGTTACAAACAAGATCAAACGTCTTAAACAACCATGATTAAATGAAAATTTACTTCATATTTTTCAACTGGATGATTGCGAGAGAAGATACCTTTCCCAAATTCTGCCAATACAAGATTACTCTTTAAAATTCGGTATAGAACACACCCTACAAAACAAAGCAAAATTATGCAAACAATGCTACCAAGTGAAACAACGAAAAAAAATCATAAGAGCATTGTTTAGCGTTGTTTGACATTATTAAGAATTCTTATACTACTAAGGAATGAAGAAGCCCTCAATCACATAAAAAAAGCTAAGAACTTTCTGAGACAAATAATCAAACACCTTGTGTGCTAATGGTAAAACTGGATAACACTTGAACAAAACAAGGCGATGAAGGAAAAAAGCATACAAAATTTTGAATTTAACATGGCATCAATCGAATTTATTAGGTGAAAAAGTGAGAAAATACCTGCTGAAAAACAAAACCACCACCATCATTTCGTAGCTAACAACTGCCGGCTCCGCAAGAAGAGCACCACTCCTCCGCCGCGTCACCCTCAGTCCGCCGCTCCATCCCCTGCCTAACGCCACCCTCTACCCACCTTCATCTTCCCTCAATCCTCACCTCTCACTCCACGACTAAGCTCTCCGCCTAAGCTCTACCACCACGCCACCTCTCCGCCGCTTGATCCCACCGCTGGAAAAACAAAGCTTCTGTCACAAAGCAGCCGATGGAGAAGCTCTTCGCTTGAGAAGTAGCTGCTAGCTCGTAGGCTTCTCTCATCGCTCATCCACCTCTCGCCTATCGCTCATCACCGAAGAATGAGATTCGAGTATTATAGATAGGTATAAATGTTAATCAAATAAAGTAAAATTGTAGCATTGTGATTCCCCCTTTAATAGTATTATAGATAGGTATAAATGTTAATCAAATAAAGTAAAATTGTTTGTCAGTAATTTATTTTATAAAAAACTAAGTACTGTGAAAAAAAATTTAGAGGATTAAAAAAAGATAATTAAATAAGGTCCATTAAACTATAAAACTATTAATATAAACCTGAGAAAAAAATTAAGAAAATTGATATATACATTGGATTAAGAAAAAAATGATATATATATATACACACGCATAGATAATTTAAAATAAGGTTTCACCGTTGATTAGTTAAAGTCAACTTAGTTATTAGTGTTTATACATTAAAAGTCAAGTAATTGTTGATCGTTGATTAGTTAAAGTCAACTTAGCTATTAATGTTTATACATTAAAGTTAAGTAATTGTTGACCGTTGATTAGATAAACTCAATGTAGTTATTAATGTTTATACATAGAAAGTAAAGTAAGGGTTGACCGTTGATTAGTATTGAAAGTCAACCTAGTTATTAGTATTTATATATAAAAATCAAGTAAGGGTTGACCATTGATTAGTGAAAGTCAACCTAGTTATTAGTGTTTATATACAAAGTGAAGTAAGGTTTCACTGTTAATTAGTTGAAGTAAATTTATTTATTCGGGTTTATATATAGAAAATTATGTAATGGTCGACCCCTGTACTAGAGTGAAAGTCAAACTAGTAATTAGTGTTTATGTATTTAAAGTCAAGGTAGGTTTGACCGTAAAAAAAATCTTAATTTCTTCTAATTTGCAGTTTAAACTTTGGTCTTTCCACAATTTGTGGAAAATTACGCTATGGCCCAAAATTTCATTACGACATTATCCTTCTCATCAAAGTACACGATTTTTGTTATTCTTGCATAAATATAGAAATTAAAAATAAATTATTTTTGGGCAAAATGTTGGAAAGCGCTAGTACATGTTTTAGAATAAGTTAGAGTTGATTAATTTGAAGTAAGAAAGGGTAATCGAAAAGGATTATGAATACGTTATTGCACTGCATTGTTAATAACTATTCCATTATTTTGTTGAAAAATACAAGAAGGGTGTATAAGGAAGCACCACGTTCGAGCGGATTTCATTTTGGAGTTACAAGTAAAGTTTTTACTTTCTGCACTTAGACCCCACCAACAAATTTTGGAATTGTCATATCACGAAATTGGCAACACCAAAATTAAATTGAATAATATAAAATTGCAACTTTACGATTTGAGCATGTATGGGTGAATGGAAGGGCCTCGAAAGTCAACTTTGATTACTTGCACACAATTTTGAAAAATTACACAGTGGCTCAAAATTGTGTTTTCCCATTATCCATTGCTCCAAAATACATGATTTTTGTTATTCTTACCTAAATATAAAAATATTAAATTATTATTTTTGGTGAATTGCGGGAAAGCGCTAGTAGATGTTCTAAAGTTACTTAGAGTTGATTACACATAAGTAAGGAACAGAAATCGGAAAGGATTGCGGATATTTTCTTGTGCCTGATCAATGATAAATATTCCGTCAAGGATTTGGAAAATTAAATGGGGGTGTATAGGGAAGCACCACACTCCAGCGTATTTCAATATAGAGTTACGAGTAAAGTTTTTACTTTTTGCACTTACGTCCCACCAAGAAATTTGGAAGTGTCGAATCACAAAATTGGCAACACCAAAATTCTATTGAATAGTATATGATTGCAACTTTGCAATTTCAACGTGTATGGGTGAATGGAAGGGCCTCAGAAGTCAACATCGATTATTTGCACACAATTTTGAAATATTACACTGTAGCCCAAAATTGTGTTTCCCCATTATCCATTGCTCCAAAATACATGATTTTAGTTATTATTAACTAAATATAAAAATATTAAGCAATATTCTTTTGGTAAATTGTGGGAAAGCGCTAGTAGATGTTCTGAAGTTACTTAGAGATGATTACATAGAAGTAAGGAAGAGAAATCGGAAGGGATTACGGATATGTTGTGCCCGATTGATGATAAATACTCCATTACGGATTTGGAAAATAAAATGGGTGTGTATAGGGAAGCACCACGTTTGAGCAGATTTCAACTTGGAGTTACGAGTAAAGTTTTTACTTTTTGCACTTAGGTCCCTCCAAGAAATTTGGAATTGTCGAATAACGAAATTGGCGACGCTGAAATTCAATTGAACAATATATGATTGTGACTTTGTGATTTGGGCATGTATGGGTGAGTGGAAGGGCCTCGAAAGTCAACAGTGATTACTTGTACACATTTTTGGAAAATTACACCGTGGCCCAAAATTGTGTATCCCCACTATCCATTGCTCCAAAATACATGATTTTTGTTATTCTTACCTAGATACACAAAATATTAAATAATATACATATTTTTGGTGAATTGTGGGAAAGCGCTAGTAGATGTTCGAGAGTAACTTAGAGTTGGTTACATAGAAGTAAGGAAGAGAAATCGGAAAGTATTCCGGATATGTTCTTGTGCCCGATCGAAGGTAAATATTCCGTTACAGATTTGGAAACTAAAATGGGGGATGTATAGGGTAGCACCACGTTCGAACAGATTTCAATTTGGAGTTACAAGTAAAGTTTTTACTTTTTGCACTTAGGTCCCTCCAAGAAATTTGGAATTGTCGAATCACAAAATTGGCGATACCAAAATTAAATTGAATAATATACGATTGCGTCTTTGTGATTTGGGAATATATTGGTGAACGGAAGGGCCTCGAAAGTCAACATTGATTACTTGTACACATTTTTGAAAAATTGCACTGTGGCCCAAAATTGTGTTTTCCCAATATCTATTACCCCAAAATATATGATTTGTGATATTCTTACCTAAATACAAAAGTATTAAAAAAATGTGAAATGGTAGGAAAGCCCTAGTAAATGTTCTAGAGTAACTTAGAGTTGATTACATAGAAGTAAGTAAGAGAAATCGGAAAGCATTACGGATATGTTCTTGTGTCCGATCAATGATATATATTCCATTACGGATTTGGAAAATAAAATGGGGGTGTATAGGGATGCACCACGTTTGAGCGGATTTCAATTTGGAGTTACGAGTAAAGTTTTTACTTTTTGCACTTAGGTCTCTCCAAGAAATTGGAATTGTCAAATCACAAAATGGCGACACCAAAATTCAATTGAATAATATACGATTGCGATTTTGCGATTTGGGCATGTATTAGTGAACGGAAGGGCCTCGAAAATCAACATTGCTTACTTGTACCAATTTTTGGAAAATTACATTGTGGCCCAAAAATTGTGTTTCCCCGTTATCCGTTGATCCAATATATATATTTTTTGTTATTCTTACCTAAATATAAAATATTAAATAATATTTTGTTGTGAATTGTGGGAAATCGCTAGTAGATGTTCTAGAGTAATTTAGAGTTGATTACATAGAAATAAGGAAGAGAAATCGGAAAGGATTATGGATATGTTCTTGTGCCCGATAATTGATAAATATTCCATTACGGATTTGGAAAATAAAATGAGTGTGTATGGTGAAGCACCACGTTCGAGCGGATTTCAATTTGGAGTTACGAGTAAAGTTTTTACTTTTTGCACTTAGGTCCCTCCAAG
>JAULKM010103090.1:0-25364 GCA_032355605.1 Rubia tinctorum | reverse complement strand
ACCCCTTATGATGTAAACCTACCTAAATCTAGCAATCTTACCACAAAATGATTACAAAAGAGATGTTAAATGCTCCGAAAAACACATGCATTTGAGGTCAGATCAATTGGTAATAGTAGGAGTTGCATACGGAACTTATATACATGGAAACTAGTCCACTTTCATTGTGGGATATATTTATATTCCAACAAAATCAAATGCAAAATTTTCAACTTGCTACATAGGTTCCAAAACCATGTAAAACGGGGTTGCTATGGATATGTTTGGCAGAACTTTTAAGTTGTGTGCTTATAAGCAAAGCACATTTTTGTGTTTTGTAAAGTGCTAAAAATAGATTATTTTGAAAGCAGAAGCTATTTTTAGGAGAAAACAGAAGCTGATCTCCCCCTGCTTTCAAAATAAGTCAGCTTTGCTTACAAGCACAACTCCGCCAAATATAGCCTTTATAGGTTTTGAAATCGGAATAGTAAATTGAAACTTTTGAATAAAAACCGCCATCCAGTGCCAATTAATCCCCATATTATGGAGTCATTACACACCTTATAATCGAAAACCACCATGTAATGTATTCATTAATGATGTTTTTTTTTTCAAAACCTCAGTTCAATGCAAAACATTGCCATTGTCACAAAATTTACAACTTTCTACCTAAGGTTCTAAGTCAAAATTATCTCTTAGAAAGGTGATTTTACATTTTTTTCCTTCCAAAAAAAAATCTTGTGTGAATGTGTCTTTTATGTAGCGTATTCCACTAATGTGAGTTTGATAATTCATAAATCAAATCGGACACAAGACTGTAAGTTTATAGATTATTGATGTTTACTGTATCCTTTACATATTTCTACGCAATAGGCTTATTTTGATAGCCGTTACATCCTTATAAAAGTAGATTTGTATTTTTCTTAAGCCTATTATTATAATATAGTTGGAAAGTAAGAGTTGAACCAGAGAAAATAATTCATTTTATCTCTAAGAAAGCAAGAATATTCCACCAGTCAAGTAACCGAAAAAGCATTTATTAATTAATCAACTAATTTAATGAGAATAACTAAACAAGGATTAAATCAATATTATAAAAGTGGGTCACCTAACAATATCCACACATCAGCATCAGAGGTTGATCGAAGATATCTCAAGTTCATTCAAAACCTATTATTGTTTACAGTCCTATTAAATATAATTATTGAAAATCATATCACGATAATCCTGATTCCAGCAGCCAGACTAGACTCAATTAATAATAGCAATAAATTCCAAAATATATAGGATGCATACAATAATAACCATAATCATATGTTCGTGGTAGCATGTATTAAATTCTCTCTCACAATCAATGAAAGTCATAACTATTGCTACTTTATAATTATGAATGGTTACTTCAATAAATCTAGTGATACAAGCACATAAATCATAACAATATGAATAAGATTAAATTGTTTTTTGGTTCCCAAAAATACCATCTTTTGGTCCGCAAGAGTAAAACCACGTTTTTTTAGTACCTCGCAAATTCAAAGTGAAATTTTTGGTCATCAAAACCAAATTCCGGGTGGTTTTCAGATAGACTATATTGTTTCTTGGTCCCTAACATAGCATCTTATACCATCTTTTAGTCCCCGAAAATCACCTAAATCTGGTTTTGGGGACCGAAAATTTCACTTTGAATTAGTGGGGTAGTAAAGAAATGTAGTTTTGCTCTCGGGGACCAAAAGATGGTAAAAGATACTATGTTGGGGACCAAAAAAACAATTTAGTCATATGAATAATATCAACCTAGATGGCCAAACTAGGTAAATCAATATCTAATAAAATAAGTACAAGAGAATTAATAGAATTAATTAGAACATAGAATAAGCGTTTAGAATCTCACTACTAAATCATTGATGACTTGAATCGTTGGATGAAACCAAAAACCATATCTCATGGATAATCAATTCAAGATCTATTTTATGAATTAAATACTCAAAAATGAGGATTAAGCGAACAATCTAAGAAAATAACCTATTTTAACCAAAATAAAATTAGCATATAAATCAGAAATAAAATCAGCCATGCCAGATTGCCCGCGACATCCGTTGTTCAGCATAACCGATAACCTTCTCCCTTCAGCAAGGTTCCGTGACCCCGATACTCAAGTGCGCTGTTGTAGATGGTGGTGTTGCGGTCACGACAACTTCTGCCATGGTGGTCATGGGTTTCCACTCCCCTTCCGTGGTCCCTGTTTCTTCCCACGTTCGTCGCGGTTAGCTCCTTGTGTTTGTCTTTAGTTCATCAATTCTTCATTTTTCTATAAATCCTAAGATTTCTTCACCTCAGATCCGAATTATAAAATACATATTAAATGTGTCTAAAACAATATCCAAACTATGCTAATAATCACTATCTATTCTATACAAAGTATATCATATCAAATTCACTATACTTAAACTTTGTTTGTACTCAAGTAAGGAAATTTACTCATGAAATATCAATAAGCTAGCAATTACAACATCTAATCAATAAAGAAATTTGAACCTAGCAATTACAACATCTAATCAATAAGCTCAAGAAACATATAGAGAGTGAATGGGATCATGCTAAGAACACACCTAGTCTTAAAATACTTACTTTCTCTTCGCTCATTCTACTTGGGCGCCCTTTTAAATTTTCAACTAACCACTTATGTTTTTCATTTAATTCTAATAATGTCCCGGCTACCTGTTTTTTACCTAAGCCGACCTCTTGGATTTTCGACTTATCATGTGATTTTTTTTAAAAAAAATTAACGAAATAATAAAAAACGGTACATACATTATAGATACTAGCAAGTATCACCTCTCCCCCATACTTAAATATTGCATTGTCCTCAATGAAACTAAAGACATAAAAACTACGGAAAAAGAATAAAAGACTCAACATTGTGCTTGCAATCCAATAGTACTCCTCTTGCCTCTACAACAACTCTGTAAGATAGACAGTAATATCAATCAAGTCACCATCAAAATGATCAAAATTGTTAGATTCTTCATGTAGCTCAAATTCCGATCCATATCATGGTCTCGGATCAACTGGTGTGTCATATCATTCTTGATACAATGTGGTTCTTGCCAATGATGGTGAATCATGGTGGTTGTGTAATGATATATTTAGAGGTAGAATATATGGTGTAGTGTTTGGGGATGATGGTGTATGTTGATAGTGTATGAGTGATGGTGATTGGAATATTATGTATGAGTTTGGATGATGATGGTTGAGAAAGAGTGTAGATATGATGAACGGAAGGATGAGAAGTAATATAAGGTGAATTGGATGAGAAAAAGGGCGTTGTATTATGGATGAAATAATATGAAAAAATTGCAAACGGCAGTAGCATTTCTATGGTCACGACTTCAGTAAATGTAGTTACGAATTTTAGTATTTTTTAAAAAATCGTGCATTATTCTAGAGAGCAATTTGGGGCTGCGGATGTGCATAGTTTTCCCCCAAATAATCACTTTGCGTGATAATTTACCCAAAACTCAAAAATTATTTTTAAAAAAATTCAAACCAGAAAGCAGTAAAATAAAAAAATCTACAAATCTCGGTTTGCCTCCCAAGTAGTGCCTTGTTCAATGACATCGACTCGACATAGTAACTCATTCTAACCAGCCCTTGGCTTCTCACAAACCAATTCATCAATCTCCTCCTTCTTAAATCCCACACGTAAGGTTTTAACTTTGACCATTCAATTTTAAAACCTTGTGTGATTCCTAATTATACCAACCAATCGCCCAATCATGAAAAATGCTAGCCACCACATGATGACCTTTCCATCGATATCAGAGCTTCTCTAGGAAAAGATTTAGGTGAGACCAAAATAGTAATACTTTTCCTCCTTCTTAAAGTCCATTATAAAAATGTTATGGTCATGTGAAGTCTTCATTTTCTCCTTATAAGTGATTTCATCCACATAAACGTTTAGGCATAATTCCTTCAAATCATTCAACTGTAACTTTCTGTTTTCTCCCACTTCATCAAATAGCATCGTAATTTGTCACCTTATACTTAATATCCAACGTTTATGAAGGAGGAGTCCGGTACAAAAAAGTTTCCTATCTTCATGGATAAAGTGTGTAGGACCATTACAAGCAGAAAAGATCTTGAAAGAAGTACACGAATGGCTATGCAAAACGCATCAAGGATCTCGAACAATTGCAAAGAAGATAATTTGGGCAGGATATTATTGGCCAACTATGTTCAATGATGCATATAACTTCGTGCTTAAGTGCAGAAGTTTCCATATTAATGCCCTAATATCGCATAAACCGTAGACTGTCTTAACATGAGTGTATAGGGCATAACCATTCAATAAATGGGGAATTGAATTGGTTGGACCTTTCCCAAAGGGTGCTGGCAATGCAAGATTTCTAATTGTGGCAATTGACTACTTCACCAAGTGGATGGAAGCGAAGGCATTGGGAAGAGTAATAGTGGAGGTAATAAGAAAGTCCGTCCGGCAGAACATAGTTTGTCACTTTGGAGTGCTATAAACTATCTTCACGGACAATGGAATGCAATTCAGTAGCAGAGTCTTTACAGAATGTGGCTTGAAGTTAGAGATTACACATAAGTTCACTTCTGTAGCTCATCCTAAAGCCAATGGACAAGTAGAATTCACCAACATGACTATACTTCAGGGTATACAAAAGATTGGAAGGAAGGTGAACTGGTTGGGTGGACGAGATACCTAATACCCCGTGGTCATATTGAACAATTGTTCGACAACCAATAGGAGAAACACCATATAGTTTATTCTATGGTCATAAGGCTGTGATACCGGTGGAAATAGGAGCTCGAGCCTTTAAGTACAGGTATACAAGGAAGATGATAATCCTAAAATGATGAGACTGGACCTAGATGAACTTAAAGAAAAGAGACAGTAAGCAACGATCACATAGGTGAAGTATAAGGAGAAGATGGCTAGATCATACAATCAGAAGGTGAAAGAGATGCAATTCCAAATTGGTGACTTTTTTCTGCAAAAATATTAAGCAAGCTTAGCGGAAGAAAAAGGAAAGCTAAGCCAAAACTGGGAAGGCCCGTACAAGATAGAAAAAGTGCAATGTTCTAAATGCTATGAGCTAGAGATATTAGATGGCAGTAGTGTCCCCAAAAGTTGGCATGTGATCAACCTTAGAAAGTTTTATGTGTAACATCTAAGGAGGAAGGTAGGAAAAACTTAAATGTATAGAAACCATGAGATGATCATTGATGGTGTTCGCATCCTTGTTTTCTTTTAAAAGCAATATTATCGTAGCCGTACATATTAAATTTAAAAGTGTGCCTTTGAGGACAACATACTTTTCATGTTATTTACTTAGATTCTCTGAATAATAGCTAACTACGGCACCTCGCAAACAATTGAGTTTAGCCAAGCGTGAAGCAACAACTTACAACTTTTTTGACTTTGCAAGCTTTAGATCTTACAATGTCGCAATCCTACTTTTGCAAGCTATAGATCTTGCACGATGGCAGATATGCCTACAAAAATAGCGAAGCAAGCAAGAAATAGATCTTGCAGTTCGCGCAATACAAGTTCCCGAGTTCCCAAGAAATAGATATTGGAACTTCGCAAACCCAACTAAGCAAGCAATAGATCTTGGAAAATGGCAGATATGCCCACAAACATGACATAAGCAGGTTATAGATTTGAAAGTTTTCACAATACATATCCTTAATCTTGCAAGCTATAGATATTGCAAAATAGGCAAACATTCCAGAAAAATCAGCAATAAAAATTATACAGCTTCCCATGGAGAAAGTTTGAAAACTACAGCACAAAAATAATAGATGCACAAATAAACAAACGGGAGGAAATGTAAAAACCACAACACTTAGTGTTGATAGATAGAGGAAATAATGGATTAAAAAATATGAATAAACATAAAGCACTACTTCGAACATTCAGAAAAATAAATTATTGGTGCCTTGATGCATGGGATGATCCAGAGGATGAAGAACCGCCATGGTGACGAGGCGGCTCAGCTTCGCGATGAGGTTTCTCAGCCTCACGATGATATCTTTCAGCCACGCGCTCATCTTCTCACATATTGTCTTAAAGACATTTCATGTATAAGTAGGCGGGATACCGTGTAAAACCTTTTCATTCCATATGATCTGGATGCTTGGCGTAGTACGCCTTAAAATTAGTTATAGGGCCAAATTCCTCACGATCAAGCTGCAACCCCATAACGTCAACAATATCTTGATAATTCTTATTTGTAGCCATCAAGATTTTCACTTTGTCTTCTAATTGGAAAATATGAGACCTAACAGCTTCAGGAAAATTAATCCTCTGCTCACCGATACTCATCAATAGGTCTCCACGACCAGTAAACCAGCGAGATGATGATGAAAGAGCTTGAATCTTGTCCTTGTAATCATTACAAACTTGTTCAAGATAATACACACATGATTCAAGACGATTACACTCAGCACGAAACTCTTCATTCTCACTATAAAAGCAGAGTGTTTATGGAAAATTGTTTGTCTAATCTACTTTGCCACCCGACCGCAAAAGAATAGAAATGATCACACTCACTCTTTTTTTCTTCAATAGCTCCAATAGATCGTCAATACGAGAACACTGTTTATCAATGATCAGGATCTTCTGATGAGCTTTGCTAGCCTTGCTTGAAGCAAAATTATTAGCCTCCTCCTGTTGACAAAGCAGTTTAACCATGCTCAACTGTTGGTGCTGAATAACATTGTTCTGTTCAGCATAAAACTCTTTCAGTTCGCGGATAGAATCTTAAGTATCATTTAAAGTCTTCATCCATCCAACTTCATGATCATGGATACCAAGTAACATACACTTCAGGCTAATACCCAAACACGTTGTCCATTCATAAACATGAGGAGGAAGATGGAGCGAACACATGAATTCGCCTACAAATTAGAGATCTACCAAACTACGAACTATATCTTTGTCAAGCGACTTAATGTTATAACCCTTAGGCACGAACTAGCTACAAGGACAGGCCGAAGTACGAGAAGGAGATGAGGAAGTAGGAATTTTCCACCTAATATATAATGGAGGAGATTCCTAATTGGTGAAGCAATCAGCGGAAACAAGCTCAACATAGTCTCTAGATAAAAACTGGGTAGCTTCGATCAACTTAAGAAGGCAAGGTGAAGGATGAGACAAAAACCCAAAACGATGACGAAAACATACACTGGATCCCAAATTTTCAAGACTTTAAAGAAATTACGATCAACCAAAATATCAAAGCCCTGTATGTAAATAAATGTGAAAAGAACTTGAAAAATTATAAGCATGATCCGAAGTTAATACCTATAGTAATACAAACAGTACCAACATACATCAAAATATTCTTATCAATTACAAATAAAAATATCAAGGTCCACTAACATAGAAGGTGAAATAGGAAAAGTTAAAACAAGGGCAGCAGAATCATCCTTGCTTGCATCCTGAGCAGAATATTCAGTGCTTATGTTGGTTTCGGCATTCATGTTAGCTTCGACACCCTCGTTGGTTTCACCATTCGCGTTGGCATCAGAATCAACAGCACCATCAGAATGTTGGGAACCAAAGGGAAGATTCTCAAAGTAATCAACCCCACATTTCTTTAACTCGACTACAGAAGGCAGTCTGGCAAGATGAGATAGAAGTCCATAAGAGTGACCAACTCAGAAATGCTACATATGAACCATTTTTTTTAAGAATAGTCTTTTATTTCCCCAGCACCTTCTCTAACTTAGCCAGTTTGGGAAAATTCTGGGCCTTCACAGTAGGGTTCAATCTTTGTAGCTGAGCCAGAGCCTCGTAGCACCCAACGTTGCGAGCAGAAGTGGAGACTTCTTAAAATAAAGCTTTAAAAGACTTTGTCTTCACCAGCTGGTCAACAATGACCTGAGGATACTCAAGCGAAGCATGACCATTAGTCCGGATCTTCTCCAACTCGGACTGGAACCTCTCAGCTTCCTTCTCAGCATCCAAAGCACGCTTCTCAGCTGACTTTGTAAGCTTTTCGGCAGCCTCAATAAAAGCATTTAAAGCAGTGCAGTTCACTTCAGCGGCCTGTCATTTATCCAGGAGCGAACCATCCACTTTAGCAAACTCGACAACTCATTGGCTAACGAGCTGTAGACTCTCACCAACCTGATTTTCAAAAGTATGCAAACAAACATGGAGATTAGAGGTCACAATAAGGAAATAAAAAATTAAACAACACATAATTACTTAAAAATCATACCACACCCATTGTCTCGTGGTGAGACGGTTTGGATAGGGTAGCAAGAATAACTCCATCCACCATTAAGTCATGGTTTCACGGTGGGGGCTTAGAGTGGGAATGGCTGATGTGCCTCTTTTTCTTAAGAGGCTACAAAGTGTTGGAAGACCAACATGTTATCTCCTTGTTCTTTCTTCTACGATGGGTTTCATGGGTGTTGCAAGCAACGATCTCCCTACTTTCTTTAGCGGTAGCCTCAGGATTTTATAGGTGGGAGCCAGCTTCGATCACCTTGTCCGAGGAGAAAACAGTCGCAGTGTTTTCAGTGGTTTGAACATCCATATCTTCGGGTTGTTCATCTTCGTCATCGAAAAAAAAAGCTCTCTCAACGGATGGCTTGGTTAAATCCATATCTGCAATTTAGTTTACAAAGTAAGTCAAGCGAGCAAAAAGAGACAACAAGAGAATGAAAACAGCAGGTAATAATTAAATAAGACAATGAAAAACAACAAAATAGTGATGATGAAACACCTTCGCTCGCAGTATTAGCATTGCAAAGAAACATCAAATGTTCGCTGAGTGCTAATACAACCTTAGACTCAGCATTAAGGCGAACCCCAGCCTTAGGAAGTTTTGGTTTAGGAACATTATAGTTCCAAACCAAGAAGGATTGTTGATTACCATTACCAGGTTTCAGAAAGAAAATTTTTTTACGCCGCACACCACGGTTATTAGGGAATTCATTGATGAACTCAATAGTTTGAATGACCGGATAAAGGTAGATTTTTTCAGAGAATTTTTCACTTTGTGAAGATGATAAAGACTATAGATACGATCAATGGAAAAGATAACTTGGGCCGCTTCACACACATGGTAGAAGATGAAAAAAATTGAGACAACTTTAGGGTGAAGCTAAGATAATGCGACCCGATAGTGTGAGAGTAAGTCTGGAACTTGCTGAGGTAAGGGAAAAACAAGTCCAAATTTAAGGTAATCTAAGTAGCAGGAGATAAAGCCGAAAAGAGGGGTTCGAACGCTTTCAGAAGGCTCAGGAGCCCTAAGCTCTAATGAAGATAAAAAAGGATAATAATCCTTTAGATTTTCCAAGAAGTAATCAGAGAGAATATTGATAAAGGCAGAGAACCGGTGGGATGGTTAGAATCCTCCCAGGAATCAACACTATTAACAGGGACATCTTTTATTGAGGGTTCGGCAATGTTAGAGGTAGATATTGAACCAGTGAGAACTCCTAAGATTCAGATGAAAACTAATCAATTAAAAGTTACAGAAGGCAAAAAGGGTATATTCTGACAAAAGTCAAAGAAAAAACATAGAGTATACCAAGAATAAAAACAAAGAAGAAACCTAATATGAGAATCCCTAGATTAAGGTTAAAAAAAAATAAAGCTGCTACAATAGAGACGATGCACAAACACACAAGTATAAGTATCACCATATAAAGAAGGAAGATTAGAAAAAGAAAAACTTACGGTTGATGAGCAACAACAAGAAATTGGAGCAATAAAAAAGATAAGAAGAAGAAGAATACAAATGGGTTAGGAAATTTAATTTGCGAAACTAAAAAGGTAGAAGAAGTAAAATCGGACAAGGAAAGTAATGATTAATGTCTGTCAAACAGCAGCTCACCTTTTTAGAAATACGAGAAACCGGTGGGATATAGGTACGCGCAAGCACTGAATACTGACAAAATCAAATCAACAAAATCGAAGCATTTATAAAGGGGAAACAAAACGGCATGAGAAAGAATTTTGGAACAATACAGTTAATAAGGAGGAAATATCGATTCAATGACGCAAAAATCTCAAACGATTAAGTTAGTTACAAGTATAGCAGATAAGAAATTTTTTTTAATTTGAAATTCAAATTTCAAAAGAGAAAATGTAAACAACATCACAATAGAAGCCAAGAAGCAAGTAATACTTCGCGAAGACAATGTTAGTTATATTAAAGGAGAACATGTTGTTATACCTTCAAGAGTTCACGAAAAAACAATTTGCAAATGTACTACAAAAATAGAAAGTCATTGCTTCATATTTACTAGAATTAATTCATGGCTAAGGGGGCATATGGTGTATACCTAGGCCATAATCTGGAGGTCGATGGCCTTTAGGCCCAGCCCAATACTCAACCGTAAAACCCAATGGTCACATCACTGATGAACAGAGAATGGTGGAGCCTTGTCTTAGACTAGGGGAAGAACCGATAAAGGCGGAACCACGTTTGGAGGTTTAATCATGACCTGAGATTGTAGGAACCATGGTGCAACCCACGATCTCAGACACTGACAATACAAAACCATGATTTCAGACATCTATAAATAGAGGAAGATTAGCATTGAAGAAGGTAAGTGAGGCTAAATTGAGAACTCTAAGGAAAAAACTGACTTGATCGTCGAGCATTTTCTCCGGAGTCACTTTCGGGATCTGTTTCACAGGAGGAGATACTTAACGGTGAATGTCAAAGGTTTTACTTGGTTGAATGACCACATCAACAAGGCTTTAAGAATGTTTGTTGAATGGCCCCTTCACTTGGTGGATATTTTGGACAACATGCCTACTAAGAAGTTAAAATGATAATTATGTGGTATTACTTATAAATAGAGACAAATGTTGAGTACATAAATTTTTCAGTTGAATTTCTTGTAGATTGAGACAATGATTAGTAGCTCCATTAAATTGACCAATGCATTTGAGGATCCAAAACCTGCAAAGTCTTTTGTCTCTAGAATTAAGTCACCCCAATTCAATCCCTCAAATAATGATTCCTTCAAGAACATCCAAACTGTTTTAACGGCTCACCCTCACTCATCTTCATACAAAATGCTTGTGGAAGAAGTAGACATTTTTTGCTACAATGTAAATCCAACCATTAGGAAGGAGGATTTTGAGGACTTGTTCCAATTCAATAATGTCCCCCTCATGTGATGCAACTACATTGCATGTAAGTATTAATGCATTACCAAAATTTATTCATCGATATATTTATTGTGTTTGGCTGAAATCTATGGAAATTAACTTATTGATAGGCTTTTGCATGCACAAGCCATTTAAAAAATGAAAGAGCGGACAAGGATCCAATGCCCAAGAAATATCCAACATGAACATGTTGCGATGGATGAGCGTTTGACCTACTTGAACTCTCGGTTGATGCTAAAGGACAATTCGATATATATCACACCTCATTGAGAGAGATGAGTCAACTCTACTTATTGCCGTAATCTTCTTTGGATTCGATTAAAGATTATGGGATTATAATGATTTATTGAGAATTTTTTTTTAAAGCAAACATTGGATGGTGCCCATCATCGTTCTTCTTTCAAATATTGTGTCCTGGTTCGATCCATTACATGAAATGCCCCCGGGAACAATTACATTTGCAATTCCAAAGGTAATAACGGATCCCCTCATTAGCAACCGCGAAGGATTTCAATGGAAATCCCTAAAAGTTAGAATTTCCTTAAAAATTATAGTTTGAAATAAAACATATAAGTACATAACGACGTATTTGTGAACAATTTGTATGTAAGAATAGCATAAAAAACAAGCAGCCACATACTGTATGCGCTTTATGAAGGATTTGGTCACATATTTTAAGGAGAATCAATTTGATCTACAAAAGTTATCTCTTATTCTCATCTAATGTTTCAATCAAGTATATCCCAACTTTGCTCAACCTTTTTATTGATTATGAGACTACTCCATGTTATTGTCTTTCCCGAAGGATAAATCATCGTACCCATCAAACATTTAGAGTATGTACGTGAGAGTTCGGCACTCTTTATGATGATAAAGAATTTGAAGTATTTACTTAATCCATTTACCATATGAGGAACTAGGATTATGTTTTTTGTGCAAGCATCATTCTCTAAAATTTCCATTAATACATTCCAAGGTATTTTTTGATACCTTGATATAGATCTCTATCTATCTATGGAGTA
Source organism: Rubia tinctorum (assembly GCA_032355605.1). Lineage (NCBI taxonomy): Eukaryota > Viridiplantae > Streptophyta > Magnoliopsida > Gentianales > Rubiaceae > Rubia > Rubia tinctorum. Next base: position 13,196 of record JAULKM010103090.1, on the reverse strand, counting down.
TCAATAGTATAGTTTATTTTGTGAAAATTTTGATAACATAATTTGTGTATTGAAGGTGTAGTTTTTATCCTTCATGTCTGTAAGCATTATGCATAGTGTAGTTACATGCAATCTGAAAGGCATTCAACATTGGGTCTACATTTCAGTAAATTTCTATTTCTATTTTATACATAATAAGAGCCGACGTTGCACCTATATAATTTACCATTTGGTTGACCCAATAAACATTAAGTAACATCGCTAAATGTTTGCAATGGGTTCTCGATGGTACCACAAATGAAGTGACGTTGCTTAAGAAAAATGATATCGTGTATGGGTCCACGCTACAACATCAAACCTGCGACATCGCAAGCTCCTGGTAGAGCACAACAATCTAACATTAGTCGCACCATTACGTGCGACCTCAGTCCAATTAAACGACATCTTGTTTATAGAATTTCCACATCATCATTTAACTAAAGTTGACAACACCGATATCAGCCAGGCCGATGACTCACCTTTTATGGCACATCAACCATGCTTTCGTCCCTCCTGACGTCGTTGAATAGCAAGCAAGGGGGTCATAAAAATGATAATTACTACGGTTAATTTGCATAAAAACCAAGGTAACAAATGTAATTTACCACAGTTCAAAACCTAAGTTAGAAAACAATATCTGGGATGTCGGTTACATATACTTGTAACCTCGCTTATCCTTATATACGACGTTGCACCAGTTCTTAGCAATATCCTACGCCACGACGTCACACCTTTTTTGGCAAGTCGACTACCTATGTCTGAGGACTGACCACGCTATATTGTTGGTAAGTGTGTCGTCTCGTGACTATTTACCTCAGTTTTTCTAACAAAACCGAGGTAAAAGACACTTTTTACCTCAGTTTTGAACCACGATAAAAAAATATATAATTTTTACTATGCCTGTATTTACCTTGATATTTTTATGGCTAAAAACCGAGGTAAAACCCCTGTAGAACCGAGGTAAAATGTGCATTTTCTTGTAGTGTATGTTGCGCTCTAGAGGGTTCTTCATCTTCCTCCTGATTGTCAACATCGATAGCCGACAAGGTGTTGAAGAAGTTCTTTTTGGGTTGGGGGCTACAAAATCTCTTCCAAAGTAGTGTGGTGGGTAATGATCGTGTGCTCGGGTTGTGGAAGCAACATGAAGTTACGAACACTTGCGCCACCATATCAACATATGAAGCGATCACTTGAAGTAGTGGTAGAGACCATGGAAGCTTTGATTAAATTTTCCATAGTGTACTTCATCCCCGTGCAACCTACATTCTCCAAAGGAATAGGGTGTCAGGGTTTATCTCTCAGGTCTTGTGCGAGAAACCCAACCTTACCACTTATAGGTATCTTCTTCGCTCTCTTTTTTCCCGCAAAAAAATACTCTTCAAGGAACATCTCCACCATGTTAGGATATGATGTCCCTTCCAGATTCGACCAAAGTATCTCCACGTCCTTATTGGGGCAATGAGCAATCTCACCATGACACAAAATGCTCGTGAATAAGAAGTGTTGTACATACTGCAAAGACGGGTGGACAATTTAGGTATTCCTCACTTCGTGGTTCCTATCCACTCCTATTATGTGTCTCCAAAAGCTACCCAAAATGCGAACGGGAAACCTTTTCGTCTTTGAAATCTCCTTCCCATATTTCCACTCGAATGCCCTTGCAACTTCCCAATGGGTTATCGTGTAATCCTTGTCATCAAGGTGGATGCGATTGTCCTTCTCCCTTCATCGTCAGTTTTTTTTCTCAACGGTGGCTAGAAAATCTAAGTTCTATGTAATATATGTCTTCGAGTGTATCCCTAAGAATCATTCTAGGGCTTCCTGACCTAGTAAGTAGGTCATGGGTTAGAATAGGCTGAGTTTTTCCAAAGTCTCTTGGCAATAAAACTTCGTCTATAACACCACCCTCTTTGGCATTTGCAAGTTTCTCCATTTCCAAGTCGCACTCCCAAAAATTCTCTCCAAGTCCATGAAGTCGTCAACAACCATCGGTGAAGACACAACGGATTGGCTCGACCCTTGCCTCCCAACATGAGCCAAACTCTTTTTCTTATCAACACGGGAAGTGGTTCCTTTCTCCACTTGACTCCGTTTAGGACCCATTCTATCAAAACAAGAGAAGATGGTAATGACAATATATAAACTTTAAGCACCAAGATAATCTCACTTAGATAGAATTATGCTTCCCTAAACATCCATCCTTTAACACATCACATAATCACAAATAAGAGTCCATAATCTTCCCCCACACATAGTCTAACATATAAACATAAACATGACCCACACACACCCACAAACACAAAAAAAAAATTGAATTATAAGTTCCCTCCATATGCCACAATCATGCCAATGAAAGTAACTAAACACAAATTTCACAGCATTACCCGAATTTGCAGCTTATGAGATGAAGAACACACAAGAAAAGCAAAAGAAAGCTCTCTCTTGAGGGAATTCCCAAAATTAAAATTTTGCCTAATGTGAAATTGGGATGAATGTTTTGGAGTTATAGAAGTGTTGTATTGCTCTACATTGATGGGTGAGAATATGGTCGGATTTGGTTCAGACAATTAATGATGTATACTAAATGAGTTGTTTGGGATAAAGAGAGAAATATGAAGGTAGTAATGGTGTATGAAGAAAAGAGAATTTCGGGAGTTAAAACTTCTTCAATTCAACTCCAGAGGAGTTATGGCTTGGTGCAGTGCCAACTGGAACTACCCAATTCAAGGAAAAAGAAAACTGTAGATCTGACATGGCACAACTGATCAAGTTGGCAAAATTTAATTATGCCAAAAAATTTCAGTTCTACTCATCTTGCACAATTGTGTAACTTGAAGGCCCCGTGCCCAGTTCTTCTTACACATGCCATGAAAATTGGCACGGTGCGTATCTTAGAACACTGCTGGGCCTTTTCGACCCATTTAAACCATTTTTCAACCCAACTTCCTAAATTCTTCTAAACAAAACCACAAGGCTCAATTCAAATCATTTTAAACCAAAAATTTCAACAAAACTTCTCCTAAAACACAAAACACGCAAAAATATAACGTATATCTAAAACACAATAAAATAAAATAAAAAATACTGCATATTTATTGTCGTCCTCACGACTTATTTCTACTTTCAAATTTCAATGAATTAAACCTTACCGTTGGGTTTCCGGAGTTTCCATCTGCGACTCCACCCGCGAGGGCATTCTCGTGGATAGGCCTCCATAAAGAGTCATCCTTACCTTTGATTCCATGCCTCATTTGGAGCTCATGTTCAATGTTCATCAAGGTTGAGGCCCTAGCTTTCTCCTTGGGTTTAGGAGGAGGCCTAGGAGGTTTTAAATCATTCCCATGCTCCATAAACCATTGTATGTTAGTGTTTATAAACATTGAAGACCAATTTATCATAGACGTGGAAACACTATAATTATGCAAGTGACTAAAGTTCTCAACATTTTCATCCTTCATTAGGCTCTCAACATGCGACCCCTCATCAATTATACAAGAGTTCACAAATTCATCATTCATTCAAGACATCTCAGCATGATCAATTTCCACATAAGCAACTATGTCATTACATGTGAGATAAAAAGGTGAAGATGCCTGGCTAGACTGGTAAATCTCAAACCCAGCCCTATAAAATGTCATCCTCTAGGGTTAGTATTCCTAGGTGGACATCTATTTTGGTTCTTGATGTTTTGATAAATGGTCTCCCCAACAATAATTGGGGGTTCGCCTCCTTCGTGCGATAGGTCAAGGACATAAAGGTCCACCGGGATACTAACTTACCCACTTTAAACATCACATACTTCATTACTCCTCTAAGACTATCTTGGGAATGGTCGGCCAATTGGATAATCACTATATTTTCTCTAAGTTACCTTAGATTGAGACCAATATAAAGGTTAGAGAGTATGTCATTAATTGAAGCTCCTAAATCAATCATAGCATCACTTACTTCTTTACCACCTAAGTTAATAGGAACTGAAAACATGTTTGGATCATCACACTTTTTAGGTAGACTTTTATGAGCTAAAGTTACCGATCCTCCTATTTTCAATTTACTTACTTTCTTTACTGGCTTAGGCCTTTTCTTCATGTATGAATTTTTCCTAAAATTTTCATATAGAGGAATTTGATCTATGACATCTAAGAGCGGGATATTTACCTCACGATGCATGAAGACCTCTCTAATTTGATCGTTGTTGGTCACCACAATTTCCTAGCTCCTCAATGCCTCCAAAAATGGAGATGGAAGTGAGACTTCCTTCACTTTGATGGTAGGGTGATCTTGATTGGACTCCTCCTCAATGATAATTTCTCTCTTGAAGGGTTTCCTTTGCTCTCTTCACAAGGCAATCATTATCTTGCATAACTTCTTATTTGGCCTCCCTAACTTCCTTTTCACTTTGTAACTTGATTGCGCTTCAATTCCTTGGATTGATCTCGAGTTGGGAAGGTAGTTTGCCAAAATATCTTACTTCTAGTTGGCTTACCAAGGTGGCCAATTGCCCCAACTTGAACCTCAAGGTTCTTGATGCTTGAAACTCTTTAATGTCTCACAAACATCTCACTGCTCTTAGTGACTTGAGAAATTGCATCCATAAACTTCTTGCGCTCCGACATAAAGATCCCCATGCAGTTTTTTCAATGTCCCTTCACCTCCAGGTAAGGTTGTGGAGAAATTCCCCGATTCTAACCTTGGTCGCCCCTATAAGCATTCCCTTGCTCTTATTGGTCTTCTCTCCAATGGAAGTTGAGGTGGTCATGGTATCGAGGGTTGAAAGAATTCACATTGGGGTCTTATTTTGGTTTTCACCTCCTTCGTTCCATAGGAACCCTTTTGTTTCCCCCTATATTGCCTATTATCTCCTTGATACCTCGAGGCTTTAACCTTTTCAAACTCCTCCACGACTTGAGGTCACATGTCTGTCGGGTGGTCTAAGACACATACTTCACAAACATGCACTTGTTGAAATATCCCTTCATGAACTCCTTTATCATAAAAGCAAGAGCTTGTACTTGCTCCTCTAAATTTAGGGAACGAGTCAGCTCATCATTAGCCCTTGTCCTTGTCCGAGTTCTAAATTTCTTTGTCTGTTTGCCATCTCCTCAAAGAGTGCCAACGTATCCTTCTGAATATTATTAGCAATTGAACCATTACATGCTGCATTGACTGCCTTCATGTCACCGTTTCATAATCCCTCAAAGAAATAGTAGACAGAATCCTCATTCTTGAACATATAATATGGACAACTTGCGAGAAATCTTCTTTAATGCTCCCAATACTCGTACAATGTCTCATTAGGAAACTAGGAGATATTGGGGAGTTGCTTCTTGAGCCCGACAGATTTAGAGGCAGGGAAGAACATCTCAAGAAACCCTTCCTTCGTATATATTCAAGACGTGACGTACCCCGGCAGTAGATAATACAACCAATCCTGCGCCGCACCTCAAAGTGAGAACATGAAGGATCTAAGGTTGTAATCTTATTCGAACACACCCGATGACTTCATGTTGGTGCACATGAGATGAAACTCTAAAAGGTGCTTGTTCGGGTCTTCACATCCCATACCGTGGAATTCGGGTAAGCATTGGATCATGCCGACTTCAGTTCACAAGTAACGTTAGCAGGGAGTGATGGAAAGATAATGCAAAGGGGTTGATTCTCCAAATTTGGAACCATCAACTCGATTGATTATCTTCGGTTATTGGGATCTTTTCTTCACTCTCAATTGGTTCTCGTGGAATCTCCTCGTTCACCCTTCTATTTCTTCCCCTTCGTCTACATGCATTTTGAGTTAGTAATGTAATGTTCCTAAATTCGTGGTACGGGTGTGTACCATAAACAATGAACTATACAGTGCTCGTCCTTACCAAACACTAGCAAACGAGATTAGAATACTTCAAGAAAGCTAACAAGTGCTTAACACAAAAAACACACTTACTACACAAAACAAAATACAAGCTACACAACCGTTTAACTATACTAGCTAACGAATAGAAAAAATCTAATATCCTCTGAAGTGGCGCTAAAATTTTACTTGCACATGCGGGGTCGTTGGGTCAAAGATAAAGATTGATATGTTTCTCCTGACTTTACTCCTAACTAGGATAAATGTAGATAGTGGCAAGTCCATGGTCGTCCACAGAGATATTAGAGCCTAAATGTTAGCTAAACACAATCCACTCTCGGGCATCACCCTAATTGAGCTCTAGTAGAAACAAAGAGTGGGGGTGTTTGAACTAAAACTACTAATCATGCAAGTAAAATGAGATAAACTATGAACCGACTAATCTTGGGGGTTATTTACAACACATGATCGATGTATATATTTGATCCTAGATTCTAATTCACATAAGCAACTATTAAACTATTTATATGTTATATCACATAGTGTGGAGATGTTAATTCTCCGTGAACTTCCACTGTCTATCACACAGCTAGTTCTGCCCCCCTCTTTAACATCTCACCTCCTCTGTAACTTGTTAGGGATGCGCTTCTCTATTGACCACCCCATAACTCACTCCCGATGCTAAAAAAAACCCCGCATAAATGAACTATGCATTACGTTGGTTGCAACCGTTGGATGCAGGAGTAAACTCAATCACTGAACATGGTCCTCCCCTATAAGCACCCATCCTAGACCTCAAACGGAAGAGGTCATCATTACCTCATGATAACTCTAGAGTATGCACCACCCTAATCGTTAAAAACTAATAATGCTCAATTATCGGGGTAAGCCAGGGTTTTTCCCGTCAGGATTTTAATAACATCAATGCATTTGGACCGATGCTCCTAGCATGCAATACCTCACACGACTAACAATTTAAAATTATTTTCTATTACCATCTCAGCACTTACAAGGCAAATCTATTTCACATATCCTCAAAGTACTCACAAGAATACTATAGCGCCAATAATCCAACACTCCTAAACTAGCATTTAAAGCCTAGTACGATATCATGCAAGAAATAAATCAAGTATGCATCTTAACATATTTTAAAGAATTAATCACTGTAAGAAATTCAACTATATATTAAGCACGATCTTTATAACATAGAGAAATAGGATGAATCTAAAGAGTCTCACAAATCATGTAAAATCATGCTTACAAATAACTACCCCAAGAAATAAACTACTCTACTAACATAGATTCAATGGCAATCATAAAAATAAATGTCATGAATCTAGTAGTAAATGAAGAGAGAAGAGAAAGAACCCTAGAGATAATCCTTCCTAGCCTCCTTCTCTACCTAACTCAAATGAAAAACTAACTACTTTTTATTACTTACTAAACCCTAGGAGGCTGAAGGCCATTTGTATAGGGTAGGATAAATTGGCCTTAAAAAGCCCAAGTTGTAAACCCTAATGCCAGTGTGGCACGAGACGTCAACTGGAAGGGATGCTGCACTGAAACTGATCCGATGGGCTATGGATTTACACGATTCATCGGTTGGGACTTGTGATTTCTGTCTTTTGAGTGCATGGGGCGTGCATATTTGCACGTCCCGTCGACTAGGCCTTGTTCTTCAATAGCTCTTTGTGTACGAGTTGTGCATATTTGCATGGCCATTCACCTGGGACCATCTTGTGCCATGGACTGATGGAACAGGCCATGCCATTTTACATGGCCCATGCACTTCTTCGATGCTTTTGAACTTGGATTCTTTTTTTTACCCTTCCATCTTCTACCACGTTTTGACTCGTGGCCTTCAGCCTTCTAACAATTTTGCAGTTGGCCTTCATTCATATACTCGAAAGTGCTTACAATAAATATACAAATAAGCTCATAAAACAAGATATAGATGCTCGTAAGGAAAATAACATTAAGCTCATATTAGGATACAAAATGAAAGATTTCATTAGGAAAACCAACAATGGTCATCTAAACCTCTTATGACATAAAACCTATCTAAACCTAGCTATCTACCCACAAAAATATAACAAAATAGATGTTAAATGCCTTAAGAAATACATGCATGTGACATCTCATCAATTATTATTAGGAGGTCACTCACATTCTTCGATATATTCAGGGAACTCTCTATTATGGTTTTGCTTTTAGATCTTCCTCTTGTCCTCTTATTGTTCATGGCTTCTCTGATGGTAATTACTAATTAGACCCAGTGTCTTGAGATTCTTCGTTCCACATACATGTATGCATTTTTTTTCTTAGCGAAAATCTTGTCTCCTTGAGCACCAAGTAGCTGCCTACGGCTTCTTGATCCAGATGTGAGTCTAAATATAGTACTTAAGAAAATACTATTGTTGCACTTGCTTGGGTTCATCACCTTCAATGTGAGCTTTGTGTCTCTTTGGATTTTTATCCTATAGTACTGTGCAAGCACTATTATCGCCCTTTCTCAAAATCTTGTGGCTCATAAGAGGGTGAATCGTATCGGCTATCATTTTGTTAGTGAACATGTGTCTTCTGACAAGGTTGCTCATGTTCCTTCTCCTCTTCAGAGAGCTAACATCTTTACTAAGGGCTTACCTCGCCCTTTGTTTGACTAGTTTCGATCCAAACTTAGTGTGTCGTTGTATCCCACGCTTAACTTGAGAGGGTGTGTTAGTGTATAACATTTATTGATGTTCATTGTATAGCATTTACATATTCCTAGGACTTTGAAAAATCCGTACATATTTTAAAATTCTATTCTAGAATAGTCTACGTATTCACGAGATTCTACTCATTATATATTACATTTCTTAAATGCATATTTATATTTCGGAAATATATAAATATAACCCTATACATTTGAGAAAGTACCGACGTAACCATGAGATAATTTTAGTGCAAAAATAGCCCTAAATACTTTATTCCGGCATTGACTGGCCATTTCCGGCCATTGACCAATTGGAAATGACAAAAATGCCCTTTCAGCCTAAAAAATTGAAAGGCAAAAATGCCCTTTGACCCACAATATACTGCCACCACCGCCACTCCACCTCCGCCAGTGCCATTTTTCTGCGGTGCCACCACCACTTCTGCTGCTACTTCCTTCACCTCTAAGGTTTCCCCCACCACCTCCCGCTGTCAGCCTTCCCCCCACTGCTAAGGTTCTGCTTGACCCCCTCCACCGCCGCGACCAAATATTTCCCCCATCTTTAGGGTTTCGCCTCCCCGCCATCTCACCCTCTCCACTGAGCAACCATGAGCGAATCCAACGACAATCTGAGCGCATTCCGATTGATTCCACATAATCGAACGCAGTCCTCTATCTCGATCCATCCCTTGAATTCACCCGCCGCCTCGATTTTCGAAGTCCATCATGTGAATGCTTCTTCTCGGCTCTTTTTCTCCGCCCGCTTCTCCAACACGCACTGCTTCACCGACGATGCCACCACGTAGGCGCAGCTTCCCCTGCTCAGCTCCTCGCAAACTACGTTTCCTCTTGCAGATTACAGTAACAAAATTATTATATGAATTTCAAAAAGTGAGAAGCGATCCAACTGGTTTGATGATGAAATAATTAATGGGAGTTATTCTTACCAAAGGCGTCGGGTATGCAGAGGCACAAATTATCAATGGCGGTGGCGGTGGCCGAGAGCGGGCTTAGTGGCGGAGGGCGGGCTTAGTGGCGGAGGGAAAAAAGAGAGAATGAAGGAGATCAGAGAAAAGAGAAAGGAGGCACGAGAAAAGAGAGAAGGAAAGAGAGAGTAATGAAAATTAGGTTGAGGTTTAAAGGCATTATAGACATTTCATATTTTTTTTTATTTTTTCACATGAGTAAAATAGTATTTCTACAAAATACCGACCAAAATCTGTCGGAAAAGGTAGTAGTTGCACATACACTAGTTATCTAGGGTTATATTTGCACTTTTATTTATCACGGGTTATATGTGAACTTTCGTGAATTATATATGATTATATTTACACTCTTTATATTTATAATGAAATGTCACAAGTGTGTGAATTATTTACACCACCACCCATTCACTGCAAAAAAAAATATCATCATCATCACAAAGTTCTTAACATTTATATAGATTTAGGCATGTTGTCTAAAACTTATCTAATCTGATTTGATTTGCTCTGATATAAACTAATTTGAACTGAATTGAACTAAAAAATAAGTGTATTGAAAAATATTAATAACATGACTAAATAAAGCTAAATTTTACTAAATTAATTTTTTGCTCAACTGATCTGATCTTAACTTAACTGATTTAAACTGAATTGAAATGAAATGCAAATAAACTTTGGAGAACAGAGCCTTAATAGTTGGAATTATATCTTAGAAAGGAAATTATACATTCCTTTTTTGAAAGAAAAAGTCGTGTAAATGTAGCGTGTTCCAATAATGTGTTCACTCTATTCCACCTTTATTTGTACAGTAATTATTATCACGTTATTTAAAAAAATATATTTGATCACTAATATGTTTAGTAACAAATAACAACGGCAAATAAAAAATTAATATTTAAAAATAACTTGTTATGATGAATTGAACAATATCATATACGATAATATTGTTGTTTATATATCTATTCAAATATCATATATGATAGTATTGCTGTTTATATGTTTATTTAAATATGCATCTAAAATTTGATTAAAAATAGTAATAAAAAATAAGAATGCAAATAGAGGTGGGAGAATTTAATTCATAAAACCCACCAAACTTTGTCGAATCATCTTTTTTTTTTCTCATTCTTTCTCTCCTTTTATTTGTTGTGTTAGGAATGGGAATGGCCACCAGATCTTAACTTGAACCTTACGACCGACAATTAAGGAGGGTATGGTAGGTAGGGGTGCTTTCAATACCTTTATTTCTATTTTTAACTTTTATTTCCTCGAACAATTAATATTATCGACTTAACCATGCTGGATTTTCCATATTATTCTTCTTCTATAGGGGGATATCAAATCAACTCTAATTGTTTCCTCTGTCTTTCAATTATTACAGTAATTTTTTTATTGTAGTTACAGTGTATTTATTTAAATGGCTTACTTTATATTTTTCTCTAAAGCGAATCTTCCTTCATTTTTTATTAACTTATTTTTTTACCCTTCTAATATTTTATTATATTGCAAAAAAAATCTCAATTATATTTTACCTCACATTATTAATTTAAAAATTCATTAAATATAATAAAATACTGTTCATCAATAAAACACTTAAAATTACACCGAATAATTAATTATACAACACTTCAATAAATAAAATACAACATGTTAAAGAAACACAAATTATGAATACATCATTAAAATAAAACATAGCTCACAAATATTATAAAATTAAGGTTACATTTAAAATAATAATTCATAGTATATGTAATTCTTATATGGTTCATTGGATATACAATAATTACCGTATCCTAGTAGTAATTGTTAACTACCAGTCATTTATTTATTCAAAATAAAAGATAATTACTAGTTCACTATCCATAATTTTAGGAATTAACAACCAGTTCCATGTTTGAAAATAAGAGACAATTACTAATCTAACTATATGGTCTATACCATAATTCAATCACTAGCCATAATTCCTCAGCTAATTCTATGGTCTAAACCAACCACGGACTATAAAATCAATGTTGATGCTTCATGGTTGAAAATTGACCTATCTGCAGGTTTAGGACTAATAATTAGGGATGGAAGTGGGAACTTTATTAGTGCACATGTAGAAACTCAATTAGCCATTTTTCCCTTACACTCTGAGCTTCTTGCAATCCACTTAGGACTTAAACAAGCCAGAATTTTAGCTAATTACTCAGTTCAGATTGAAACAGATTGTTATTCAACAATACAATTCATAAAAAAACTAATAAAGGCTCCATGGCAGCTCTATTCTCTGTGTTGTAACATAAATGAAATTCTGGTAAAATCTAGGGCAAACCTGATCTTCACAAAGAGAAAAGGTAACCTTGCAACTGATTTTTTAGCAAAAGAAGCTCACAATCTGAATAATCAAGATCTATCACGGCATAACTTGAAAAAATAGCTTAAAGGAATAATAATAATGGATAAAAATATATTCCTAGCCTTCGGATGAGGAATACATGATATCATTTTATTGCCACTAGGAATAACTGACATCTTCTATGAACATTATCCTATCTCAGAATACTGCTCTTCTTCTCAAGATTCTCATAATTGACAGTTGGGGATGAAGTGTTCAATTCACGTGGGAACAATAAATAGTGTATTCACAATGGCATCATATTTCGGACAGCGGACGACGGCATCGGATTGCGGATGACGGCGTCAGAACGGTTGGCGGTAGAAGGCGGACGACGATGTCAGATGGCTGGCGGTGGACAAGAGGTTTATATACTGAGAAGTAAGGTTTAATTTTGTTTTTTCAATGACATATAATGAGCTTTAATATTATTTGACTGGGTGTATAATCATTAAAGGTTCTCTGGTGTAGTGGTTACTATAGACATTGAAGTTATTAACTTGGGTTCGAATCCCACTAGGGCCTTCATTTTCAAGAATTTATGTTCTTGATCTACATACTTAGATTTAATATTAATATAACCGAGTGTATGTTCAATGACGAGTCTCTGGTGTAGTGGTTATTATTCTAGACGTTGAGGTTAGTGATTCGGGTTCGAATCCCACCGGGTATTTTTTTTTCTTGATGGAGTTTTTTGCTTGAGGTACTGTAACTCTTTGGTTGATGTTTGATTTTTTTTTAATCTCATGTTGATGTTTTTCATTATTCAGGTGAGGTTTAGTTGATATGAGTTAATATTTTGTAGTTCATTTGTGTGATATGGATAGATATTTGTAGTTTTTTTAAAAAAAAATCTCAAGTTGATATTTTTTTAATTTCTGGGTGAGTTTTAAGTGATAGGATTTGATGTTTGTAGGGTCTTTTTTCTCATGTTGATGTTTTACATTTTTCCGGATAAGGTTTAGGTGTTAGGAGTTGATGTTTGTAGTGTCTTTTTTCTCTCATCTTGATATTTTTCGGGTGAGATTTATTTGTAATGAGTTGATTTTTTGTAGTTTATTTGGGTGATATGGATTGATATTTGTAGTTTTATTTTTTATTTTCTCATGTTGATATTTTTTATATCCTGTATGAGATTTAGGTGATATGAGTTGATGTTTGTGGTTTTTTTTCTTGTTGATGTGTTTCATTTTTTAGATGAGGTTTAGGTGTTAGGATTGATGTTTGTAACTTTTGGGTGATATAGGTTGATATTGGGGGGGGGGGGGGAATTGTTAA